>JAPMAF010001177.1:0-11668 GCA_026537445.1 Silvatares holzenthali
TGACGTTACCCGGCACCCGGCTGTCGCGGTAGTCATGCAAAAACGCTTATTGACGTGACCCGTCCCGAAAGGGTTAAGGAAATTACAAAATGACATTTACAAGGCCGTGACGTAATTCACTCTGATTAGCGTTTTGCCTAAAATGGTGGATAGCTATATTTTAGTTTTATTTTATCAAATAATACTAATCAATCTCATTCTCAACTAATCAATCTCGCTACAAAATAATACGTTTTTCAAAATCTATGACGCCTATTTTATTAGATAAGATAAATTATTTTAGTGATTCTTGGTTAAGTATCATGCCCATTCAACTGTATCGTAATGTTAACAAACTATAAATGAAGCATTATTTTTTATCAAAAGATTTACTTGTTTTTTTTTTATGTGGGAACCCCCACATATTATATATATATATATGTGGAAACATGGGCCCACATGCCCAGTACCAGGCCTGTGGGCCTTCTCAATGACTTACTGAGTACCCTGGACATTTTTCAAGACCCCCTGTCAGGTCTCATGAAGAAACTATACCTGTCTGTAACTTCATAAACAGCTGCAATTTTTTTCTGTTTATTTTAACCTACCATATTGTCTGTTATCCACCATCTTAAACATATCTTTGTTATCTTTCCTTATTAAACATATTTTTGTTATCTTTCCTTATTTAGTACTCCAATACAATACAATTAGAAGGATCTGTGGTAAAACAATGCATGACAGAGTAAGAAACACAGATATAAAGAATGAATGCAGATTAGATGCTAGTGTGATTGATAAAATGAAGAAAAATGTAAAATAGCTAATGGGTGCAGAGAGGCTAATTTGGAAGATCTATGATGCAAATGTTGAAGGTACGAGATGCAGGAATCACCCTAGAAAAACATGGCATGTTCAGATCAACCAAGTATTAGTAAACGACTCTTTGCGCAGTCGCAATAATCATAGAGCATGTATGAGATGTATGAACGTGAGCAAGTCAAGATAGGATAGTGGTATTTGATCCTCTCTGACAATCCCTATGCGGAAACAGCGTGATGTTGTATTGTAGTATTCCATATCTCATGTATTTCTTCTTTTTATACCTTGCAGTTTTGGTTTTGTAATAATTGTCTTATTTATTTATTTATTAAAAAAAAAGTATAAATTGTATTATACATGTGTTACGATCATAGCAAGATACGGAATCATACCTTGAGTCTGTTGCTGTTGAAGTATTTGGGCAATGATATATAAGCCACAGGACCATACGCTTGGAAGACATTAGTGAGCCAGGGGAGGTCGGCTGTGACAGGAATGCTTTCCACATAGACTGTCCTAACGTCAGCATCATATGCAGTCAATGGCAACGTACGTTTCACCTACAAAATAGCCACAGCATAAATTTTAACATATTACAAAAGGTTAGCAATTGGGGAAAGCAAAACCTTGTTTCTAAAACTCAATCGTACTTGATTTCATCCAAGAGGTCTCAAAATACCAATCTGGTTTCCTTTGAAGCTAACACGCTTCCTACCAGTCATAGTACCTACTTATTAGGAGTGTTACTCTCAGATAAACTTAAACAAACAAGGTTTAAATTACCCTGAAGGAAGTTGAGTATGTTTCTTCTCTGGATTTTAGCTTTTCATTCTATACAAATCACAGATATAACCCACAATTGAGTTTGAATCATATTTGGTTCAAAAAACAGGACTCTGCAGACGTTTTGTTAGTTTAATAAATTATCCAGCTCTTACGAATCTCCTTCAGTCGCTGGAGCACAAAAGAGACGAGATGATCCTGCTTTTTCTACTGATATTTTTTTGGAACTAGCTGCTAACGAAATGGCAATCGCACTGTTTAAGATAACATTAAATGTTAACCTTTAAATTGTCTTTGGACACCTCAAGCAATTCTGAATCTTGAAGTGCACCCGCGATATCTGACGTTTTACTAGTCAGTGCTTTGATCTTGTTGAACCTTAAAAACACTTCCAAGGGCACAAACGGGTCTTTATCTATCAGCTGAGACAGAAAGCGATCTTTGGAAAGAGCTGCATCGCTAAAATAAAATTCCATTTGCTTGAGAATAGACGCATATAACTGCTTCTTTCTGTGACGGCGCCGTTTTTTATGGGCGGTCTGAGCGTTGTTTTCAGTTTCTTCGGCAGCTTCTGAAACAATAAACGTGTATTATTATGACGTCCGAAAATGATTCTACACTTTGCACCATTACTCTAACTTTATGAAAGAATTTTGATATAATAAAAACACAGATATGTTTTAACGTTAACTTGCCCGACATAACGAAGGTTAAAAACGTTTTTTGAAGCGTAATATCCCAAGAAAAACCCGTCAATTACGATCAGATCAGTAATATCAGTTTGAAAATGACAGTGACAAACGCACAGATGAATCCATAGAAAATTTATAGCCTTTTTATAATGGAATGGTTAGAGCTGAAAAATGCATGTACATATATTTAAAATTTATTAATATGGTGGCCTTCATCCACTTGGGATGTTCTCAGCCATTAAACAGGTCGAGCTGATAGATAATACAATATTTTATTTGGAATTTTCATATTTTTATAAAAGTATTTTTATGAATTTTAATGAAATATGATAAAATATTAAAAAAGAAAATTATTACGATATTTTATTTATTGCGACATATAAAATGAATACTGTTTGTTAAAATGCAAAAAGTATATGAATTAAGATTACTTTGATTTTGAATACGAATAAAGTAGTCTTGACAATATGGAATCTAGACAATTAACTAATATAACTGGAATGACCCATTTCCATTTTAATAATGGAAACGTTATTTTTTTTGCGGATCAAGATGAAATTGTGAAATCAATGTTTAGCTATGATTGTCGGTTGAATTACTTTCGACTGATTCCTCCGCATCGTTGTTAGTAAGGCTTCTGACTTCTGTGAAGACTTTCCCGAAGTATTGCTTTTTTTTTCTTTCATAATAGTAGCTCCTTGTTCTCCCCATATGATTTAAAACTTTCATTACCTATTTATATCGATAGAAGAAGCCTTTAGCATTCCATTAGATAGTTGCGTTATATAATTAGAGAAATATTTTGAAGAATTTTTGAAAAAATAATATTTTCATGTCAAAATAATGAATAATATAAAAAATGTTTTTTAGGAATGTTTCAAAATGCATAATATACTCAATGCCCTAAAACACTGAAATTAAAACTATAACTAATATTTAAAAAAATATATCTGTTTAGCAATTTAGGAACAATAATTTTTCACTATTTGTTAATTAAATTTAGGTAGTGGTAGGTAAGTACCGCCGCGCGCAACACCAGCATCTATCATATTTCCCAAGTGTGCACTATCTATTATCTATACAACCGAATAGGTAGTGGAAATATTGATAACAACTGACAACCGTGACAACCCTTCGCAGAAATGGAATGGAATCGTCGGCGCGACCTGTGTTTTCAATTTCGCCCGTGTGATTGATGACAATGGAGACGTTGGTGTTTTTACGTAAATTTGTCACGGAGGCAAATTTATGCATTCCCGCGCACAGTGAATTGGAATATATTGCCATCTCCACTCAAGTGTATTGATAACTCGCGGGGTGTGATTGAGGCCCGCGGCCTCCAGTGTTCTGTCAATCTCGGTACAAATGACAGCTTCGAGTCGATGTGAAAACGTCTAACATTTCAATTATATATGGAATGCGCGTTTATTTCCGTGTTTACGCGTTCCGCGAAGGAATCTAAGTACAATTGTGCAAAATGTTAGATTTTCTTCGAAGTGTTTAAGCCGTACCGATGAAGAAAAACTAAGTATCAATCCGAATCGAATATGGCAGTGCCAGCCTCCAATTCGGGAAATGTCGCTGTACAGTTGAGACCTGTTGAAGTGTCCAAATCCCTCCAGGATGGCGAGAAGTTCATCAAGTGGGATGAGGTACATACCTACCTACATATACACTATACGACTACACACAACGTATTGCATACAACTCGCTCTTCTCTCAATTTTATCGGTTAGGGGAAGGGTGACACTTGTTACCGATAGTTTATTCGCTTTCTGTGCAATTAATGATTCACGATTCGAAATCTGAAATAGTTTTAAGATAATTTTGTTTCGTTATATTATACGTAAAATGCCGTTGATTGATATTTTTAATTGGCATTCGGAAACTGCCGATTTCAATTTTATTAAGAACAAAAATGCTCCCAATAAATCGTATTGAGGTAGTCAGTTTTACGATATCTAATACAGATCTTTACTAAAATTGAAACAAATGAGTTTTTAACTGTTTTTTCCTCATTACTGAGAATAAGACTATAGAATAATAATATTCGCAACTAACTTAAAAATCGTTAATAACTAGCCGTGTCCTGATTCAGATATTCAATATTGTGGAGTTATGAATATGGAGCAGTTGCATGATGATACAGTCTGGATGTACCTTTTTGAGGTGTAGGGACTCCTAACTTTGTTATTGTATATTTATCTGAAGAAGAAATATCAGAACTTCAAGTGTGTGATGGTATCTAATTGACATTGAGTAGCAGCTGCATCATTTGCTTTCTTTTAAAAATGCCATCACACAACTATATTAATGTAATAACATAGCGTAATAGCAGACTTTTTTATTTAACTCCTGTATTGGAGTTATTGCCGGAGCGCCTATTATATCATTAGATGTTATGCAGAAGGTGGAAGATTTATGAACAAGGTGGAATTCCACAATGTGGGTCTTGAAGAATGAAATATTGACAACGGAAGATCATTCCATAGCCAGGTCACCTGGCATAAAAATGATTTGGAGAATCTATTGGTTTTTAGTCCAGCAAATGACAGCAACTCAAGGTATCAATGATGCCAGCATCCTTGATTGATGAATGAAATGCCTTGCTCTAGTAGCTGAAGCCCGTTTGTTAGAGCTGTATTATTTATTAAATGAACAGCACATCTCTGGATTGAGTTGAAAATTCTTTGAATACTTGGTGCTATAGGTCAAAGATGGCTTCTAAACTCAGCCATTTGTATAGAGCCAACACTTGCAATTTGTATAGAGTAGAAAACAAGGAGAAGAATCTTCTATCTCTATAGAACATGCCCAAGAAGTCAAGCTAATTTCGTTTCAATGGCATTGATGGTTCTTACATCGAAATATAATAATTATTCCAATAGGTACTTTATTTTCACTACCTTTTTGGTTCAATAGGTACTGCCTGTACCTTTGTTATCCTCATCCACATTTATACATCTCCTCATGCATGCTTATTATGACTACGAGCAAGGTCAATTATAATTTGGTTAATCCGATGTGATTTTCTTGGATGGTTCTTTTGTCTCATGCTTTCTACATTCACATCATAAATCTTCCATACTAATCTCCTAGTTACCTTACTATATGACAGTGAAACCTGGACTTTGGACGGGAAGATCTGGAAGTATTTAGCAAGAACCAGTCTTCTTAACAACCATATAAAATGTGTGACGAGATGGATAAAAGGAAGGAGGTGGGAAATGCTTATCAGGGTAGGTATAAGTGGTTCTCTGCATCAGGAAGTGGCATAAAGTTATGTTTGTATGTATGTTTTTGTTTCAGTCTAAGATATTGTGTAGCGTTTTAAACGCATCCGTCTTTATTCAAGTGTTTATTTGTAATGTAAATTAGCACCGATTGTTTTGTTTGCATTCAAGTTCAAACCAAATTCCGTCTAAGAAATGGATGTCCAGAATACTACTGTATCAAGTATGTTGACGTTTTTGTGTTGGTACAGTTTTCATCCAGATTCAAAACAAATGGATAGAACGTTTACGACTGTTTTATGGGTTACACTTCCTCCCGTGGGTGCTCACTCGCTGTTCTTGCCACCATTCATAACCTGGTAATTGGAGTCAAGTCGTAAAATGTATTTTATCAGTCATTTGAAATGCTTGCAAAGTACGTACACTTAGCCACCTTAACAATTGTTGGAAACTTTGAGTGTCGGCATATTTATAGTCCACCTTGCTAGCATATTAGTCATAAAGAGCATTGTGTATCAAATATTGATGTATAATTTGTTATTCTTTACCAAAATATGTTAAAGCCCAATGTCTGCAGATGCGAGTTCTTAGCCTCGTTTTCAGACATCTCATTATCGCTATATCTATGCCAAAACAACAGGAGCTCTAGTGAGAAAGGTGAAATATCGTTATGATAAATGTACAAGGAATAGATAGTTTAGCTGTTACTTATTTGCCTTCTACACCACAGTACATATGGTAGCATTTTTACCTAGTGTATTCTGATTGCACACTTTAAACTCTGGCATTTGTTGCATTACACCATTGGAAGAAGTATATTTCCCATTTTTACTTTTAATATGCTCTATAATGACCTCACAATATATTTGCGATCTATACATGTGGGAGCTTTAGAAGGTAGACTCTGAAAAAATAAGAAAAATTAAACTAAAAGATGATTGGCAGTCAGAAATCCGTACAATGGATTAAACCAAATCGAATCTCTGTGTTGAAATCCATGCTATACTCCGTATTATGGTATGAGAATTTTATAGAAATAATTTAGCTAATGAGTATTTTCGTAGGCTATTATGGCCAAAAGCAAGTCAAAGGTTTTTGGGTAGTCATGTTGTGTTGTGACACTTTGTTTGCCAACGTTTCGTCCATGACTCGCCCTGAAGATGGACACTGCAATGTGGTCCGAAACGTTTGCAAACAAAGTGTCACAACACAACATGACTACCTAACAGTATTTTACCAGCTGATGATGATTTCTTAACTTAACAATATGTCACAATATAATATATTTTAATATAACTGTTATTAGATAAGATTAAATATTTTTTAGCATTGGCTCTAAAGTATGATGTTTATGGTAATTTGACATATGTTTTATGTAATTTATTGATTGATTATTTCATTATGATTTATTAATTAAATTCTGCTAAAACTTTATGATACGGATATTTATGGATCATGTCAAAAGTTATGTCAGCCTTTTAGATTAAAATAATAGCAACTGTATTTTGACAATTTGATTTCTTTATCGTTCAGGATTCCGGCACAGGCACCCCTGTGACACTACGTATTGATCAGAACGGGTTCTTCCTCTACTGGGTGGACCAGAACCATGAAGTGGACTTGCTGGATATTGCAACCATCAGAGATGCCAGAACTGGACAGTATGCCAAAATTCCAAAGGTGTGTAATTCTATTTCCTTTTCTTTCTCTGCACCATGTCCGTGTTCAAGCTGAGGCATCTATCAACCAAATGGTTTTTTGTTAGGTGGATAGCATTTTGTTGCAATGCAACCATTTTTAAATTGTGGTGCTATAAACTCTTTCATATGATTTTTAACACTGATTGATATATTACTCTAGGGTGATACAAGAACTACATACATAACATCACATGACTTCTCAATAGGGGTAGGCAGAGAAAATAGAGCACCACTTGTCTCTATCCTGGCATACAGTTCTTGCTTCCTTCACATTCTTGCATCTCATCATACACATATAGAGAGTGTTGTGACTCCTAACATTACTTTTGTTAAGAAGTTGGGAAACATACCTACCAAGTTCTTCTAGGCATTCCACGCGCCGCTCTGCCACTCATATTCACACTGTAGATCTGTTTTACTATACTTTTTTTCGTCATTCACTCGACTTATCCATACTATCTCAGACATTCAACTTTTATTCTGTTTATGATAGTTATATTTAATTGGCATTCTCTAATATTTTCTTTTCTTATCGTATTACTCCATGGTCTCTCCTCGCATTCTTCTTAACAATTTCATCTCCACTGCATTTATTCTGCTTTCATCCTTTTTCTGCCAAGTCCGCATTTCACTGCTATATAGCAAGTACCAAACCTCCAATATATGTTGCCAAAAGCGATTCTTTTGAGAGCAATATATTACCTATTATGGATTGCATGGCGCCGTTCACCTTACTAATTGCAGTCACCCTTCTCTCTATCATCTCTCATGAATCTACTGCCAAGATAAATAAACTCATTCACCTGTTACAATGCGTATTTACGTTTATATTTAAAAATGCATATCTGCATGCTTCTTTATTATTTGGTTTTGTCAGACTCGCGCGCAACAAATCAGTAAGAATAACGGCCGGGAGTAGAATGATAAATCCTAATTATTGTTCAATAAAACAAATTTAACAGCATCATAAAACACATTGGGATTTAAATTCCCCCCCCCCCCTGCATTGGCATACAGCTGATGTAGTCAGTAGCTTTATTTGAAAAGCATGTCGGTTAAGATGTTACTGCTCCCATAGTGGATTGATATATAGCCGAGCGGATAATATATAACAGAATGTTTTAATGCACACCATTTGTGAATGGCAAAATGATTGGAACGATTCCAATCGCCGGAGATCGTGATAAATCTTTTTAACACACACTAAACAATGTGATTATTTTTGGTGATTTGTTAAAATAGTGAACACTATCCCCGTCCAGAGTATTATTTTTTTTTTTTCTACTATTATCAAATCTTTTTTATGATGTCCCGTCTTTAGCCGGCGGCGGATAAATGTTTACTCTGATGGCCATTGTTGATTTAATGTGTATTTTTAAATGATTGAAGCGAGTAGATTGTTTGCTAAAGATTTTTGCCGTATATCAGAGCGAGCATATCATAATGCTCTTACGCATTTCCTTACTTATGTAATATTGTTTTACATATATTCGAGATTTTGAACTAGTAACGCACATCCACAAACACACAATATAGTTTTATGTCCTTATCAATGAAACTCTCTAAAACTTGTGCACTTTGGTCACATGAGATGTGAGATATATGACATATTTCAACTTGTAGTTATCGCAGAGCATACACTAGGAGATATATGAATGTGGATGAGGCGAGGAATGTATGTCATGATAGAGGGGCGTGGCATTCGTTCCTCTTGGTATACCCCTTTGATGTGGTGTGATGGTGTATTGTACAAACTAACAAAAGAATGGATAACAATAACATGATATTAATACAGGGCATAGCCAGTGGCGCCAGTGCCTTCTATAGAAGCCCAACAGCCAGATTGCTCTGATATATATTTAATATTATTATATTATCATTGATTTATATTATAACTTAAAACTTTTGGTCATGATAGCCTACAATATTCGAGTATATTATTGTCAGACATTGTATTATGTGAATGGTGAAATGAAAGTGTTAATTGTTTCTGTGTTACTACACATGAGACACTACGACATCACCATCCGTCTGGGCCTGTAACATTCAGTACAGTTGCACTTGTAAATACTGTATAGCAGTAGGAGGAGAGAAAGAAAACCCGATTAATCAGTTCTAGTCGTGAAACATATGTCTAATAATAATAATAATAATTTATTACAAAACAGAAAATACATTATCAAATAAGGCAGTGCCCACTTCACTAAGACAAGGTGTGTCGAAGTTGGCTTACAAAAAAAGAAAAGAAAAACAAGCTAAGAAAATAATATAGGCGGAATTCAAACCTGTAATCTTTAGTACTCCTCCAACACTCTAGTCAAGGGTTCTAGCCACTATGCCACGAGGAGGAGGGAGTATAGAGAATTACTTGCTATGCAGATTTTGAAAATTTTTGGGATGTAGTATCCCCTAAGCTGTCCCTAAGCTGGTTTCAGTGCTATTAAGTCTTAAAGAGTCTCAGTTCATATTTGTCACAAGGTGTAATTATAAATGTGTAATCATTGGTCAATGTAGTATTGATTGTTGTGTAAACACTCATTTCTATAAATCATGTATGTGAATCTGTAAATCTTTCCGGCGCATACTGGCAGACATCTGTTGCTCGTGTTTATTTTAATTTTCCTTGTTTATCTTCAGGGCTGAATCTCGCAGAGTTAGAGTAAATCTATCAACTAGCCGACTAGATAATATTATGATTTTCGATAAGAAAGCAATCCAATTCACATTTGCAGATATTTACACATCATTATTTTGATGTAAACATCGAAAATATCGACGGAAAAGTAACTCCAGGTAATAAAGTGAATGGTGCCATACACTTCATAATCAGCAATAAATTGCTCTCAAGAGTCGCAGAGCAACTAGCCGACTGGATAATATTATGATTTTCGATAAGAAAGCAATCCAATTCACATTTTCAGATATTAACACATCATTATTTTGATGAAAAAAACTTGGCAGAAGCTTGTTTCTCAGCTTCTTAACGGAGGCAATGTTAGGAGCCACAACAACCGTCGTGCCCGTCGAGCATGTATGACATGATGTGTGAACTTGGAGGAGGCTAGGATTGTGTGTCAAGACAGAGACAAGTGGCCCTCCATTTTATGCCTACCCCTACAGGGAGATGGCAATGTAGGAGTTTCAACAACAGTGCGTGTATGAGATGTATGAATATGGAGGAGGCAAGAGGTGTTTCAGCAGAGTGTCAACATACAGGTGACGCTCCTCTATCAAGGCTTGGTGTGATGTTATGTTGTGGTGTTTTGATGGGATTAATTTTACCGAAAATGTTATTAAAAAAGTTCATTTAAATATATTCTTTGATTTTTGTTTTTATGATATCAAAATTTGTATTTTTGCATTGCTTATTTGAATGAGTGGTTGCTTTTAAATGAAACAAGGCAAGCATGACATGTTGCCAGGTGTTCCAACTCTCGATGGATGAAAATAGCTCTGGA
Source organism: Silvatares holzenthali (assembly GCA_026537445.1). Classification (NCBI taxonomy): domain Eukaryota; kingdom Metazoa; phylum Arthropoda; class Insecta; order Trichoptera; family Pisuliidae; genus Silvatares; species Silvatares holzenthali. Next base: position 10,668 of record JAPMAF010001177.1, read on the forward strand.
ATGATAGCCCAGAAGATCTGGTAGAAGAAGTATGTTAAAACACAGACATTATGGTCAAATCTCAGGAGTGAAGTGGATGCTGTGTGCTAAGAAATATATTTGTTGAAGCTCAAAGTAAACAAAATAAAATACAAAACGAAGATAAATGAAACATTAATATTAACAAAGAAAAAAAAACCTGTATAAATAACGGAATTATATAACCAAGGAAACAGATGCTGGACCGGTATACAAGGGTTCGTGGGTTCAATTCCCATTGGAACAATAAAATTTCAATACCAATTTTAATTCAAAATTATTTAATTTGATTTAATTTAATATTATATAACATCATACATATGACAATAAATAAACGTGTTTTACAATACAATATATCATTACACTGTTTCTCCGAAAGGGTAAGCAGAGAGGATCGAGCACAATACCACTCTATCCTGGCATAATCTCTTGCCTCATCCACATTCATAATACATCTCCTCAAGCATACTCTGCGATTATTACGACTACGAACAGAACCATCGATTAGAATTTAGTTAATCTGTTCGTGCCATGATTTCCTTGGGCAGCCCTTTGTGGCATACCTTCTACATTCTCATCATAAATTTTCAACATGCCCAAGCCATCTCGAGGAAACAAATAAACGTGTGTTAATCATAAAAATTAAAATAAAAAGATAAAGAATACATTTTTGATTTAACATCATACTAATATATTAACCTCGATTTCATTGTTACACTATTATAACTAAATAACATATACGAATTAGTGATTATTGAATTATGATATGAATTTTGGTTAGTGAATTATTTATTTATTTAGACAGTGCTTATTAGCACCAATAACAAAATAATAATAACTAAAACTAAAACAATAATTACAATAATACACAATATTAATAAAAGGAACTGAAAAGATAATAACATTAATTATAATGAAAGTAATAATAATAACAATAACACGAGTAATTTAAAGGATGATAATGAGAACAAAAATAATAATAA
>JAPMAF010001178.1:0-11667 GCA_026537445.1 Silvatares holzenthali
GAGTGAATACTCTTCTAGAATGGATTATTGCGGTGACAATATTGTATTCTGTGAGGTAGGTGAACTACCTCTAGAATGTTCCAGAGGTTTTGCTGTTCTGGGCGATGCGCTTGGAAGATTCTAAATGCTTGAAACAACCTCACGTATATTATTGTCAATTGTATTAGCAGCACCACAAGTGGAAAGTCATATTTTAATGTAAATTTTAATTTGAACAGTTTTGGATATGTCCCGTCACATCCCATTGTATCTGGCCGTGATGCGAGTGGTGCGAGCCGTGATGGCCGCCGGGGCCCTGTGGGGCTCGGGCCCCCCTCCGCCCGCCCTGCAAGCCATCCCACCCCTGCTGCACCAAATGAGTAGTACGGTCGACACTTATGCCACTAAATTAAAGTAAGTACGCTTATACCGAATTCATATGTAAATCAAATATGTCAAAGATGAATCCAAGACGTTGAGCATCAAAAAAAATTTTGATATTCTGTACTCTTTTTGTATTATTATTTATTTATTTTGCGGATAACTTATAAAGCGCTGTTTTCGTGAGAAAATCACCTCAAGAGCGCTGTATATTTTTACTCAAGTATTTTATAAACATGAAGTATTATATGTATTATATAAGCGTGGAAGTTCCGATGAGTAGTGCAGACAGCTGCAACATTGTGAGACATTATCCAGAGGTGTTTGGCTTTAGTCAGCATGCATTCTTGTCATTTGACTACTGTCTTGATACTAATTTACCACAGTATTTTTGGCTACTATTGATGTGGAGATTCAGTGTAACTGATAATGGCAATATCCGGAGAAATTTTAAAGATTTTTTTGGTATGCACTCATTATAAAAACACAGGAACATGGATTTGAAAATGTAAATGTTTTAAATTAACCGTTGACTAATAGAGAATACACATTATTTGAAATCTGACACTTCACTATGGTTTACATTTTACTATGGGCACTTTGCTTGTGGGCAACAATGCACTGGGACCAGATGTTGTATAATACCCATTATATATATTACCCATCTGACTTGCGGCGCAGTCGTATCGATGGCTTCCAGCTAGAATACTAGCGCATAACCTTACTACCATGGAGATAATGAACATTAGTTTATAACGACTTAATTTTTCACTTTATTTGCAGAATGAACAAGAAAATTATTTATGGAAAATCAAACTACAGTCATAGGTTTGGTAATACGAACACAACCGACGGGGCAGAAGATGACGAAGGTCTCGCGATGCTCATACCAGATATTCAGGTATAAATCAAACCAGACAGATATCGTTTAATGGGATGTAATCGCTTTAACATAAAAATAATGCTAACAGCTTATACTAATTTGTAATAGGCAACATCAGCGCTGGTGCAGGCCCGGTTAGGTCTCAGTGAAGAAGATACCTTAGCACCTCCTATACCGCGGGCGCCTTCAGCAGCCACTAGAGAAGCCAGATACCTCGAGGTCATGAGACGATTGCAGTTTGGTAAGCTGTTCCAAATTATACCAGTCCATTCCACTCACACCGTCGTACCCGATGTGTTCCAAGATTCTCATGGACGATTGTGCTGTCCGTTGCATGGAATTTGAATCCACCACATATAAATGCAACTATTCATTATTTTGTATTTTTCTTTTTCTATAAGATTTTTAATCGTGCGATTTATAAATTTTATGTTAACAAATATTTTAAACATTTCCCATCTACTTTTGTAAAATGTCTTTCATTTTTTGAAATATCCACAAATCCTACGAAATTGGATTAGTTCGCTCAATCTTTATGTCAGATAATTCTTGATATGGTAGAAAATTCATTATTTGTGTTTGGTAAGATTCTCCCCATATCGCGACCTTTTGATCTTCTCAGTCTGATAATATTGCATCACATGATTATTTCGTTTTGTTTACAAACAATTCCCATTACTAATCATTCTATATTTATTCCATTTTATTTATAACATTGTTCATCTATTTACTAATACGACCAAGATATTTTAAGAAGTCAGGGATGATTATTTTTTGTTATATGACAATATTTATTTATCATTACAGAAACATTTGAGATGATATCAGAATGCCCAGACAATGGATTCAAATTTACAGTGGCGTACCATTTTGAAGGAACGGTACGTGCTGCCGGTGAACGCTCTCACCCGGCACGTATGAAACGACTGGCTCAAGAAGCGGTCACACTGTCCTCCTCTTTACCTCTCTCCTACAGTAGCTCCGTGTTCGTCAGGACAGACCAGGATCGTCTAGACGTCATGAAGGTTAGTTCTCAATTGTGATGTATCCTTATAGTGTAATATATCGAGTGTAAAATACTTGACACAATCGTATACATTATATTTTTGTTTGTTAGGTTCTGATCACTGGTCCATCCGATACTCCATATGCGAACGGTTGCTTCGAATTAGATGTGTACTTCCCGGTAGACTATCCCAACACTCCGATGCTCATCAACCTGGAGACTACCGGCCGCCATTCTGTGAGATTCAACCCCAATCTGTACCTGGACGGGAAGGTCTGCTTATCTGTGCTGAACACCTGGCACGGTCGACCCGAGGAGCAATGGAATGCGCAGACGTCTAGTTTTTTGCAGGTAAGTACACCTTAATTGTATTATCGATGCGACATTATTACAAATAGTGTTTGCATACAGCACGGTTTGTATATATTCAAAACAAAATGTGTGATTAACGTATTGAACTGTTGCATTATTGCAGGTGTTGGTATCAATTCAGAGCTTGATACTGGTGCCAGAGCCGTATTTCAATGAACCCGGCTTCGAACGTAGCAGAGGGACCCCTGGAGGTACCCATCATAGCCTGGAATACAACTCCAATATCTATCAGGCGTGTGTGCGTTGGGCTATGTTAGAACAGCTGAGAAATCCTACATCCTGTTTCCAACAGGTGATGTAATGAATAATCCGCCACTATTAATACGGCGCGGCTTTATATCAATACTGCTGATGTCCCCATCCTAGTGTAATACTAACGCAATATTTTGACAATTGCAGGTTATACAAACACATTTTTGGTTAAAACGTGATGAAATATGCTCTGTGATCGAAGGATGGATTGCTGAACTTGAAATGCAGTCCGGTGACAAAAGAACACGACGGAATATATGTTTAAATGCTATTTCATTAAAGGTGAGATCTTTGAATGAACAATAAAGCAATACGTTCCTAAATTGTTATACATAATACACTAAATATAATGTGCGATTCGTTTTACAGAGATACTATAGCAATCTGCGTGAAGAGTTAGCCAAGCTTCCGGTGCCGCCGGGATTAGAAGAGTTAGAAACGCCGTTCAGCGCAGCGGTGTCTCCGGCCGCGCCGCTGGACCTGGACCAGGACCAGGACATGGAGAAGCTGGTGTCGCAGGTGTGCGAATAGCCACCCGAGTGCTAGCGCCACAAGCACCTATGCGGGAATGCATTTATTTAACAGTCCAATAATTCATGTCATTCTTTCTCCTATATTTATCTAGTATGTAGTATTAAATTATTGCAGTTAAAATAAGCCAATTTTACAAATTCACTATCCACATTCAGTATAAGCGACGGATGCTTTTTTAGCCTCGAGAATTATTTCCAATTGTTGAATTATTTATATTTGTGTGATATTTTATTTTCCATTTTTGCTTCCACTAATATTTTCCATGAAACTTGCGCCTTCCGCACCTCCTATTGAAGCATTGAATGACATCGGCTGTGTGTATTTGTATGTGTATCTGTATTTGTTCCGTACCTGTAATTGCCATCGCCGAGGGAAATGTACACAATTTTATTCTATGATAGTTGAGATTTAGAGCATTGATGAAAGTGATGCGAAGCCAGGATTTTCTAAAAGTCAGACTTTGCAGAAACTGAATTTTCTACATTCTAATATTTTATATAATAAAACCGATTGGAAAGATGATTTTTTTATAGCCGATATCTACTGATAATGAACATTGTTTTTTAACCAATTGTATTTACTCTGTGAATATTTAATTAGCAGAAAATGTGTCCCATTATTTTAAGAATTGATAATGTGCAACCGATGAATGGAGCGTGAATCGATTGATGAGATTGCACCAAATAATTTGTGAAAACCCTAAATTATCTGTTTATGTTATCAGGTAATTGTAAATAAATTTATGTATGAAAACTAACAAACTGATTTTTAATTGAATTGAACTTTTTAAATACACAATGGAATGATAGATTATTTAACTCTCCATGTAGAGTGGATGTGGATAGAGAAGAGAAGCGTACATGTGTTTGTATACTTATACTACTGTATGTAGATTAATTATCATTGCAATAGTTTAATTAGATATTACATAATTGTCTCCAGTAATTGTGTACTGGTGCTAGTGCTAATGCTGGCACTGGTATAGCAATGAATAGTCATTGTCAATGTTGGAAATTACTTTTTGTAATAAAAATGTAAATGCAGAACTCATTAAAACATGAAAAGTCATTTTATCAATTAATGAGCAGGTTTTTATTACTATTTTAGGACCATAGTATAAAATCTCATACATTTTTATAAAGGTAAGACATGTAGGCTTACGCAGCTAATACAGTTTTTCAGGTGATACTCAACAACGGGGAAAATATAAACATAACGCTCTTTGCTCACCGCGCCAATCATCATAATCACCCAGACAAGTGAAGCTATGTGTAAGTATTGTATAGCCGACCCTCCTCACATGGACGTTATAGAGTGATGGTATTATTCTGTCAATCTCTTCGATTCTATAAACATTTTGACAATATGTACGATTCTATCTTCCTCGCATTTCTCATAAAATATTTTACATAAAGAACGTTTCAATAAAATTACAGTACTCTCAAAAATGATATTAAGATTATTTAACAATAAAAAAACAAAAACAATTATTTATAGTTTAGTGACATGTCAGTCGACCAGGTCGATCCGTTCGAAGTGTCTATCTCTCTCGAATAGGTGCGAAGTGTCGTCGGGAGGGGGCAGGCCGGGCCGCGCCCAGGTGTAGACCCCGCCGTCCTGGCACGCCGTCAGCAGGCAGTCCTGGCGGAACAGCAGCGCGGTGAGCCGCTCGTGCGCCACCTTCTTGCAGACCAGCGGCTCCAGCACGGGGCACTCCTCCAGCCGGGGACAGGCGGGGGTTCCGATCAGCCTCATGGGATCGCACGAGCTTCCCGTCACCGTATTCTTCATACGCATCGATACAGAATTTGATATGGAATTACTTTTGCTATCTGATGTAGTATTGCCATTTTTCGAAGTAAGACTAAAATTACGTCGGTGGGAATTATCTTTACGTTCTCCAAAAGAGAATCCGGCCAGCCGCTGCGTTACAGAACTGAGAGTTCCCGCCTCACTTTGCGGCGGACTGACGCCACTTACTGTAATGTTCACTGTTGCCACACTGTTAGATTTGTTCACCTTGCTATCGTGACCGTTTGTCGCGCTATTGTCTACACTTAATTTATTAACCGCCGTCTGATGCGTAGGCCGACTGATACTCCCCGTTTCACCGAGTTTTAGTCCTATTTTATTATTTTTTAAACACTTGGGGAGAGGTTTACCCAGGGCCCCATTCGGAGAAGAAGGATGGACAGTGGAAATATGCGCAGACACTCTGCTCTTAGGAGGTCTCAAAACGTCTTCAGTGATATCCCAGAGGCACAGTTGGGTATCTTGCGATACGCTTCCTAATCTATAACATACTCCCGGCCGATCCAGCTTGCCGGAGCGGACTTCTTCGTCAGATCCCAGAGCTTCGTCCGAATCGAATATGCACGACGTGTACGGGTCGAAAGCCACTACGGAAACCCAGGATCGATGGCCTTGACCTCGCGCCACCACTCTACTCTCGTGAAAGGACCATATAGTGACGAGATCATCCTCCCCGCCCACCACCACGTAGCGGCCGTCTGGTGACCAGCACACGCATAAAAACCCACCAAAATATGAGCGAGCGTGTCCGATGAGTTCCATGGTGTCGTAATGAAACACTCTCAAGAATCCATCCTGCGAAGCCACGGCCAAGTGCGTTCCGCACGGTGAAAATGCAAACTCGTTTATACAGCAGCCTTCCGATCCTATCACCCAGCGGTAGAGGGGGTTCCTGGTAGACTTGGTTTTACAGGTGTGGATGGCGTACCCCTCTCCCTGCTTGAAGGGCTGGTAGTGCGGAGCGGCGGGCCCGCAGCCCAGCTCCTCGTTGTACACGTACAGCTGTCCGGAGGAATGTGCGGCCACGAACAGGTTGCAGGAGCCCGGTACCCATCTGATACAAGTTACTCTACACTTATCTATTAACCTCTGAAACAAATGTTAATTGATTATTTCGCAAATCTATACATAAAACAAATTATTTGATCCAAATAAAGCAATCCATACAAAAGAGTTGATCAATGATATTGAATTGAAACGGTAGGATGTTAAACTGAGACATTAAAATAATAAATCTCACCGAAATAATATAAAAGTTAACTCATTTAATATAAATTATATTTATTGTGCACTTTCAAACTCTCCTGTGGTGCATAAACTGCAATACAGTCCAGCTACCAGTCATTATCCAAATAGTTTGCCTCGAGGTAATAAACTTGCCATTGTGCAGTATTCCATTCTTTTGCACAAAATAAAAAAAATATTATGTAATAAAAATAGCATCTGTTTATATTATACATAACTTTGAATAATTACAATGATATAGGGAGAGTTGGAATAGACACTGAATCAGCGGACGCAAGCAGACTAGAGAGTTCCGTGATGTGGGTGCGTGATAGTGCTTGTGTATAACAATTAAGTGAATAATGACTTACTTCCTCATTGTAAAGTTTACTAATCTCCTTCCTAATTGGATCTAATATTTGTATTTGCCCCGTAGAAAACCCTATTAACAGAGACACACTGTCGTGTGTCGGCGTGACGGAATTGAAATCATGACACGTTGGATTAGTACCCTTGTATATCTTTTTATCCACTGGATTTTTCAAATCGGCCGCCTGCGAAAATAAAAAAAAACAGTATTTCACACTGAATCTGCATTTACCATTAAAAATATTGGGATGGTAACAACATAATCTTTCCACAGGCATCCTCTCACTGAACTAAAGCAAGTCTGTTGTCATCTATCCATTTGGTTAACGGATGTTCCGTTTTGCTGTATAATCTCAACTCCAGAACATGTTTGATCCGTCTCTTATTTGGCGTTTGTGTAATCCACCAGTCCATGTTTCGACAAGACAAATTTATCTCAGTTTGGCGATGGATACCGCTCATTCCTCTTTCTCTCTCGTAACGTCATTCTGAGCATTAAACATTCCGTGGCTGTACAGTGTACCAAAATAATATGCGCCACAAAATATAGCAATATTCCGAACGTAACCAAAAATGACTAGGAATAATATAAAATTACCTTTTTAACTCCCTTGTAAACATAAACATAGAGTTCCTTCCCATAGTTGAAACAGATCCTGTCGTCGCTGACGGAGGTGTCCCCCTCGGGAGAGGCGGTGTCGGCCGGCAGGGTGACGAGCGACACGCGGACCTGGGAGGATCCCTGCGTGTTGGTGTAACCGACTCTGTTAGGACGGGAATATTCCGACAGCGTCATCAGCCTGTAAATACCTTCTCTAGTAACGAACTGAGTTTTCAAATCGTCCTTCCCGCCGGTATCCGCTTGCACGGCCATTTTCTCTTACGAAATATCGCTTTCCTGTTGAAATTCATGGGAGTATGAACACTTCACGAATGCGTTCAAAACAGATATTTTCCTTCTTGGTATTTTACGTAGTAAAATAATCAATCGGATTTTAAAATGCTCGAAACAGATTCATGCTGAACACTAAAATTCACTCGTTAAAACATGTTAACAAGATTCCGGAATAGATAAATACGTCCTAAGTAGACCGCCCTATCATCTGTAGTTTTTGACAATCCAGCAAGCATCCTGTCGAATATTACATTTGTCAAGAATCGCTCTTGCACACTTATCATAGACACATTATCTATTTATTCTTCAAACTCTATGGTTTTACATTTTTCTCATAATTGATCGCTTTTATCATGCGATAAGATAAGGTTATATTTGGACTCTAAATAAGATATATTTTTTACATTTCAAATTCAATCTTTAATTTTTATGTTCAGTGTAATTAAATTATATGGTGAAAAATCTTTTGGCACAGGCAAACCAATGTTTCGAAATGTAATATTGAGTGGCTAAAATCCTTTTTTGTATTTCAAACAGAAAAATACTCAGCAATATCATAAATCCGTGTAAATTGTGAATAAAAGAAAGAATAAGTACAAAAAAAAAAATCTTTCAAGTGCAGTAATATTTTTATATATACCACTAGTAGCATGCGTGACGATTTGATATCTTCTCCTTCTCTGGTTACAATTCTATGGATTAGCTTACAGCAAAGATTTTTATCTCCTCCGCCACTCCTCTTTATTAAATTGAAAGAATACATGCACCCTAGAGATATTCTGTGTAAAGACGCCTCGGAAATTTATAATTTCAGCCATTTCTTTTATTATCTCGTGTAGTACGTCCTACTACGTATCCAGCGCATCTTGTATGTCACTCGTCGATGACCTTTATTCCACACACAAATCATGACTAGGTACGTGCAAAGCTTCAAATTTACATTACATTCGAAGATTTTAGCTTTCCTGTTAAACGCAAGTCTTGCCTGACGTTTACGGTGGTTTATTTTACTCTTTGACCGACAGTTTCAGGTGATTCTGCTTCGTAAATTTCTTCGCATTCTTTAGCAGAACTTCATTGAATTTGACATCACCACTGTGAGTACTTATCATATCTCAAAATGTATATAAATTTTTCTTTTTCGTTCTCTAAACATTGTTAAGCTGGCAATACCGTCGCTCCAGTGACATTTCACGTCGCACGGATGTTTGGTTTTGCGCGGAAGGCTCGATTTGTAACTAATTCCATCAAATGCCAATAGTAAAATAAGCCAAACGGGTCAAACAATAATGTCGAATGCTAAAACTGAATACTTAGAAGGATTCTGCCAATGTTGTTTGTCAGAATTGAACTTGATTAGTATGTTACAAAACGATGGTTCAGAAGATTACACTGAGATGCTCAGCTACTGTTTTTCAGTCGATGTGAGCTATTTTATTATTTAGAGCTTATTATTTTTATAAAATCAAATCGATCAAAAATAACCTACGTCCGTGTTTTTTTTTTCAGATAATTAAAAATGGGGAAAATAATGATGTATTGTATCTAATTTGTGAATCTTGTATACCGAAACTGAAAAGTGCCACGGCATTTCGGAATCAAATAGAAGAAGTGCAGACTAAATTAAGATGTAGCACTATATTTGCTGATAGCACTGTAGATGATACACTCTCAGGTACATTATTTCACATGCTTTGTAATGTATTGACCCTTGCACTGCCCAAGAACTCACACCTTGAAAACAAGTATTTCAATTAAGATCAATTATTTAACTTTGCAATTATTCTAACAATCGAAACGCATCACATTACTCACATGTTACAAGGGTATTACACTAAGGTATATTAAAATATCTTCAAAAGAAACACATGTCTCCTCTGCTAGTCTTCCTTTTATCACACCACAGCCACTGATCCATTGCTGTTTTCATTCATCCTGCCTCTCGTACCATGACAACCATCCATGTGGATGGTAGTCGACCAGCATTTCTTCATCCTGTTTTCAGCCTCCATCTATTCACCCACAGATATGTCCAACATACTGCGATTTAAAATTTGCAATTCGGTTCCTACATTAGTTTAGTTCTCCTGCATATTTCCATATTTAACATAGTCCCACAGTGAGACACCGAGCATTACTCATTCTATAGCACTTATGTATTAGAACATTTTAAATCCACGAGTGTTTAATAATCATTATTTTGAATACATATTACAGACTCAATTGTTCTCATTCTCCTTCACACTTATTGACACCCAATATGTTATATTATAATTTGTATTTCAGATGTTTTTGTGAAAGATGAGGACGTACTAGATGATTCTTGGAACAGCGATTCAAGCCTCCATTCAGAGTCTGACAGTTCTTTGTATCGTTCTAAAAACATTACAATTATCAAATTTGAACCTAAAAGTGATGAAAGTGAATCGAATTTTCATTCAAGAAGAAGTGATAAAAATAATTCGACAAAAAAATTGATATCATCTAAATTTGATTACATTAAAAGCATTGTAAAATCAGATTCGTTCGATAGTGATGATACTTCACCACGAAAAAATCCTCAAACGTTTGTGTGCGATTTTTGTGGCAAACAATTCTCAAAACTCCGCATATTACAGAACCACTTCAACTCGCACAATACAGTTCAAGTGACTTGCAAAGTCTGCAATAAACTGGTCAAGCAGAAGAATATGGTAAACCACATGAGGACCCACACTGTCAAAGAGGGTTTCGGTTGTCCTCACTGCCCGGAGAGATTCACTTCTATGTCACGCCAGCTGAAGCACTTGGCAGACGTCCATGAATTAGAGAGAAAACGATACCATTGTCATCTATGCACCAAACATTACAGTTTACCTCATCATCGTTCTGCTCACATTCGCAAGTGCCATCTCCAGGAGAGAAACTACGTATGCACGGAGTGCGGCAAGGGATATTTCCGCAAATCTGCTTTACTGGAGCACACCATGAGGCACAAAGGAGAAGGCATGTATCACTGCGATGTCTGTTATAAACCTTTTTATAAAAAATACCACCTGCAGCGTCACCTCCGCACGCATGAAATCAATGTTTCTTATAATGAAATGACCTAAAATAATGTCTACATCAGACTGGCTACGAGTGTAATGAAGTGATTGAGTGATGTATCTTAGGAAAAGAGTGTCCCGAACATTCCCAGAGCTACAGTGAAATACATCAGAGGATCAGATAGTGTTTTATTACAAAAATGGTTTAAGAAGGTATCCAAATAACATTCGTACTGTGACTTAATTGAAGGTGCAATTGCAAATATGTTTAATAAATAATTTCTATGTATCGTTTATTATTTTATTTAAAAAAACTGAGTTCTAGAAAGTTTTGGCAAGAATGAGACGAATGTAGGCTTTAAAATCTTCAGACTGTGGAGAATGCTTATGAGCTGTGTGATTGTAATAAAGTAATAAGGGACGCTATTATTTATTTACCTTACCTCTATTCAAAAATGATTTGAGGTTGTATGTTTAAAAAATTATCTCGTGAATCATGAAAAGAATTACCTTAAAATAAAAAAATACCTTTATATAATAGTTTATACTACAAAATTTGTAGACATATTGAACTATTAAGAGATCAATATTGAGTATTACTCCTAGTGACTGGAAATAGAAAACTAACAAGGTCGCTGATATTTTGCAAATTTTTAAAGCACATGAAGTGTACATATGTTGACCTGGTCTGACAGAATAAGCAATTGTTCGATGTATGATATCGAGAGGTTGGCTTCAGATAGATAAGGACTGCATAAAGCAAGACGAAAATAATCAACACTGACTAAACTAAATGGTCAATAATAAACACAATATATCTTGAGCACAATTAGATCATCACAAAAAATCAAAATCCATAAGCAATATGATATCCCCAAAAAGTTCAACTTTACTTCAAAATAAATATTTTAATTTGATATTGTTTTATTATTAT
>JAPMAF010001179.1:0-11666 GCA_026537445.1 Silvatares holzenthali
TACAGCGCTCTTGAGGTGGTTTTTCACGAAAACAGCGCTTAATAAATCATCCATGTAATAAATAAATAAATAAGACAAAATTTATGAGATGAAATTATACACTTGTAGAGAAAAGAGTTGCGGAGTAATTATGAAGTGCGAAGATGAAGTCATTTTTGGTGAAGTAGATACTTTGAAGAGATCAGAAGAAGAGACGCAGGTGGAGCAGCTGTCAAGGCATATTGTCGGCGCAGGTCTTCCTTGCAGGTCTTCCGATGATGGTAATATTGATAAAAAATCCCAATTGTAGATGTAGACATTATTGATAGTTCGATGATTGTATATGATGTAAAGATGTGTTCTAGAATACTTGCACCCCACCGCGCAACATGATATGTGCGTATTCAAAACACAAAGCACTAGGGTTTGGGTCGTAAATTTCTAAATCGTTTTGACCATTTTTGGTATGTGCATTCCTAGGTGGTAAACATTTGTTTTAAAAACTTTAAAATTGCACTATTTGAAAACGTCATCGCGGAGTTATATGAAAACATACAATTTTTAATAAAAACGTCACTTTAAACGACTTCTAATTCCACACATTTTGATATAACTTTCGGTGTGCTTCTATGTATAATTATAAGAATATTGTTAATAAAACAGAATCGTCATTGAGATATCTATAGATATTCATTCATCGTCATTGAGATATCTAGAGATATCTATAGAATCGTCATTGAGATATCTATAGACTTTTGCATATATGCAAAAGTATTTCTTAGTGTACTTCTTCAAGTTTATTTATTTTATTTATTACATGGATATTTATTAAGCGCTGTTTTCTTGAAAAACCACCTCAAGAGCGCTGTACAGCTTTAAACTTAAATATCTTACTCAATATTGCAGATTTTATATTAAAATTATAGTGACAAAATGTGATAGAACAAAAGAAAGAAATTATAATGTAATGTTTATTATGATGTATTTAATTATCGATAGTTATCTCCTTGTGAAGATCCGGGGTAATCCTTCTCCTTATCGGTGTAGTTGATGCCTTCGAAATAGATGCCCAATATTCAAACTATTACAATATCGTTTTTTGAGATGGAATTATTATGCGCGTATATTAATGCAGACATGGGCATTTCATCCTCCGAGAGCACCGAAGTATCCGAGACATATGCATCATAGGCACATGTAATCGTGCCCAAATTCCATGGCTATTGTTCTAAAAGATTGAATGAACACAGCTTGACAGTTTGGGCATGTGACCAAGTTTGAGAAAAAGGTCTGTGCGGTATACCTGCCAGCTCGCTTGCTCAGAGGCTTTTGTGCATCAGTCACAACACAGAATTTATCTATTTATTATTATTTAACACTGAATTACTAATTTTCGCAATAAGTGGTATACTTTAATATTTACAATTACAGTTTTAGTAACAGTTTGATTGGTTTAAAATTCTGCACATATTGTACTAATTTTATATGTACTTTAACAACTATTGCTATTTCTAAACGTTAAAAAGCTGAAGAAGAACGAAGCGGCACTGCCATGCGTCTAGCGCCGGCGCTTCCGCTCATAAGACTCATCATATATACTTGTAATCAGTAATTTAATTACTTTTTGCCCTACACTGGATAGTGGTTACTGTTGTCATATCTATTTATCAATTTTAGATACATGGAGTAAAATACAGTAAAAATTAAATAATTTTGCAATGGAAAAGTTTGTATTAATTAGATTCGCACTGATAACGTGCTATAGAATTTGGTGTATGTTGATTAATATTGTTCATTATAAAACTGTTATAGAGTTATCCGGCTAACCATTTATTATCAAACGACATCGTTCACAAGCGATGGGTCGGCCAGAAAGGAGAGACATCTAATTCGGTTGTGCTACAATTGGAGAAGTCTACGCAGATAACTTCGGTCTCCATTGGTTCCTATCATTCAGCTCTTATAGAAGTTCTGGTCGGACGTTCGGAGGCATCCAACCAGCCTTATGAGGTACAATATAAATCTTAATATATTTTTCTATGCTATCATATTATGATAATTTTAGTTATACATTTCCGTACTTTGATGTACGGAAGTGATGCATGGACACAGCAGAGAAGGAATAAAAATAGGATAAATGCCGTTGAGATGAGATCTCTTAGAAGAATGTGTGGTAACACAGTTTATGACAGAGTAAGGAATTCAGATGTAAGGAAAGAGTGGAGCGGTACGAGTGTTATTGAAAAAATTATGAGAAAGTCCTTGAGATGGTTTGGGCGTGATGCACGAATGGATACAGAGAGATTAGTACGGAAAATCAACAGTACGAATGTAGAAGGTAAGCGACAGAGGCCGCTCAAGGAAATCGTGAAATGAACAGATTAACCGAATTTAAATCGACTGTTTGAAGTCATAATAATCGCAGAGTATGCATGTGGAGATGTATGAATGTGGATGAAGCAAGAGATGTATATCAGGATAGAGTGGTGTGATGCTCGATCCTCTACCTACCCCTTCAATGAAACTGCGAGATGGTTTATTGTATAAGAATGTCCCTACAAAGTATTTGAAATTTACAGTTTCTTTGCTCGTAGATAATAGGATATGGACGAGTTACAAAATGGAAGAAGAGCAAAAGAGGCCAGTAAAATAGATAGGAAATTATAATACAAAGCATAATCAGAATTGCAATCCTGTAAAACTTTACAAACGTAACGATTTTAAGTTTATATATTGTAGGTACTCATATGTGCAAGTTCGTTTATGAACCCGTTAGATTCTCGAAATTCCGAGAATATATCTCGTGTGAGATCATTCAGCAAGGAGCAGATGGTCCCTGATATTCAATCCAAGAAGTGGGATCGTGTCAGAATTGTTTGCACGCAACCATACAACAAACAAGTTCAGGTAAATGGCACATCACTGTAGTACAATGTTTCTCTTTAATAATCTCATAGATACATTATTGCTTCTATTCTGAAATAAATTCACATCTAAAACAGTCTACTCAATATGTCTCCTGTGTGTTTTTTTATCTTCTACTACACATAAGACATCACTATCCGTTTGGGTCTGTAACATTCAGTGCAATTGCACAAGTAAATGCTGTGTATCAGTCGGAGGAGAGATTGAAAACATGGTTACTCAGTTCTAGTCACGAAACATGGATAAATTCATTTAACGTGGCTTACAATACTGAACTGTGATATTGCTCTAGGGTGATACAAAATCTACCACTCTTTTCCAATTCGGAGTGAACATACATTTTTAAATGCATTTTTTTGCTGTTTCGATTTTTTTTAAATATATTTTTAAAATCTGAATCAAAAGTAGCATTTTTAAGTAATTATTTTTTTCACCCCAGTGGGATTCGAACCCGCGACCTCCAGTGCTTTAGTCAAGTGTCTTAACTACTTGATCAAGAGGTGGACATATTGCCTGTAAAATTATAGATTGGAGATGCTTGCAGGCACGCTTCAGATTGGAGATGTTTGCAGGCACGCTTCAGATTGGAGATATTCTATTCGTAACAGATCTAATCATGAAATATGGAATAATTAATTTCAGTATGAGCATTTATGAATACATGGATGGTCTATTTCACAATTTCTGTGACACTTGAATATGTCATGATACATGATTTGTCTGATTTTGCTAGGGAAGAGTTTTTATTCTTTTTAGAGTTGATATCAATAATTAAATCTAATGTATTACCAGTAGAGGTGAAGCAACTAATGATTCGATATGAAATATAATACAAATATCACAATATATCATGACTTAGTTTAATTGGAGATTTTAAATTCGATCCTAATTCTTACATTTTTTCTCAAGAATGTAATTAGTAATCAAATCTACTTCAAATTCATTTATACATTTTGATGACTGTTTTTCAATTGTACATTTTATGTCCAAGTTCATATGGTCTTTCTTATCTTATTTTAGTTCGGCCTATCGTTTATACAGTTATTCAACAGTGATTCTCAGCCTAGTAATCCAGTTTCTCTTCCCACATCTCAGCCAGCTAATTCATCACGGACTACAATGTTAGGAAGATTTAAATTGAGAGATATGTCTTCAGATGAAGATGATGCAAAACCTGGAGAACTTTTTGCAAGATATAAACATAAGGGAGCAGGTTCAATGGGTAATTATTATTTAATTTTGAATTACTAAGGGCCTATTTTTCAATCCTGAGATGTGTTCATTTCTCAGGTGGCAAAGATATTTGAATTTTTAACTTTAACGATGATCATTATCTAGAGAATATATAGTCTGTATAACACCTCTCAGATTGAAAAAATCGTCCCTAAGTTTTATATGGCAAAAAAGAAACTTTTTAGGAAATATTAAATAAAATTATTGTTTTTTTTTAGATGCACAAATCCGCAAAGCTGGTAACCCATTGAATTTAAATACAACTCAGTCTGAATCGAACCTCTTAGTAAAAACTGCAAGACCAAACAAAACACCAAAAGCAAATGACACAAAGGCTGATACGGATGAAAAACCATCGTCGAGAGGAAGGAATGAAATATTTTACAATGATGATGAAGACAATGAAAAGAACGATAAAATAGATAGGATAATAAAGAGGGACCGTGATGAAAAAGCAAAAGCAAACGATGTGGAGAAATTGCAAGATGTAAAAACAAATAGAGTATCCAAGGATGATTCAGATAAGGAAGTGAAAACAACTCCAAAAAGAAATTACAATAAAAAAGCTGCTACTAGCAAAGACGATGCAAAAGTTGAGAGTGAAAAAAAGAGAGATGAGAAGAAGAGGCAGCATTCTTTAGATAGAAATGAAACAAGTAAGTTGCTAAAATGTTGTAAAAATATGTTGTAATCATATTGTAAAAATATGATATACCATTGCATAAATAAAATATTTTATAATATCTATAAAAAGATGTTATAATATTGTAAAAATAAATATTATAAATTTACAATAGAAATAAAAACAAAACTCTATTGGATGTCAATGTGTTATATTTATTATTTTGAAGATTGATTTTAGTTTAGATACATATTTAGTTTAGTAATAAATTTTTGTTTATTGTTCACTTAACAATGCGTCATTTCCTTTTCAGGTAAAAAGCAAAAGACAAATAATGCAGACACAGTAGTTTCAGAGTACAACGATATACCACGAGGCCCAAGATGTTTGGATGGAGTTGTCTTCGTCTTAAGTGGTTATGTAAACCCCAAAAGATCTACATTGAGGAGTCAAGCCATCGCCCTAGGAGCAAGATACAGCATTGACTGGAGTCCTAACTGTACACATTTGGTGTAAGTTTAGTAATAGTGGCACGCATTCAGGAGCCCAACAGTTGAGAATACTCTGAGATATATTATTTTATTTACTTATTTAACCGTATGATGTACCAAATATAATGAACAATGGAAAGATATTTAAAATATATATACACATGCTCAACAAAATCAAAAAAGTATAAAACAACAAGAAAAAAATGATATAAATATCAAAAGTTGAAATAAAAAAAAGCTAAAACATAAAAAGAAAAGCAAATAGGAGGTAGATGGGAGTAAAAAGGAAGATACCGTTATCAAGGAATAGGGACAAAAGAATAAGGATTTATGATGTTACTGAAAGGTGCAGTGGGTACATAAAATGTGATAATGGCCCGTGAAAGACGTCGTTAAGATGACCTGCAGCCCTGGTACTGGGCATGCAGGTGTCAAGGTTTGTTGAGGAATGAGGGATAGCGAAAAGAGCATGATTGCGAGAACGGAAGTAATTCACTGGGGCATACAGACTGAAGGTAGCGAGGACTGATGGATTATGAATGTTGCCTCTTATTAACATAATAAAATGTTGGATGAGGTGAGGAGATCTACACGCTTCTATGGAATTAAGGGATAACATGCCTAGGAGGAATCCGAAATGCATACACAATATCACACCACTTTCCAATAGGGGTAGACAGAAGGAATGGAGCGTCACTTGTATCTATCCTAATATATAATTTTTACTTCCTTCATATTCATGCATCTCGTCATACATGCATTAATCGGTTGAAGATATCAATAGAAGACTATCAGTACTGCTCTGTTATGTATTTATTTATTGATGTTATGATTTATATTAATGTTATGTATTTATTTTTGTATTTAGTATGGAATTAATTTGCTTATAACCGATTTTTTTTGAAAAACGCAATATTTTTTTTTTGTCTTAGGTATTAGAATGTATAAATATTAGTACCAATGCAATGAAATTAGATAGTTTTGCAATGAAGTATTTCATATTTGAATTGAAATTGTGTCGAAATGCACTTCGTCAAATGGTTTTATGCTTTATTTGCTTATTATGCTATATTTGAGATTGATTTCACATTTTTCATTTTCCGCAGATGCGCCTTTCCAAATACTCCAAAACATGACCAGTTGAAACGTTCTGGTGAGCAGGCAGCGGTTGTGTCGGGGCAATGGATAGAAGATTGCACAACTGAGCAAGCTTACTTACCTTGGAAGTGGTTTGCTATGGATCCTCATTTGAGAATTAGCCGACCCAAGGGTCCTCTGCCAAAGCCTGGTGTAGCGGATGATAGAGGCAGCACAAGAAATAGGAGCAAAAGTCCACCGATGCGTAAGATGATGGCAAAAGTAGAAGGTAAGTTTTATTAACATACAAACTTTTGACGATAAGAATGATGGGAGATGGAAATGCAGGAACCGAGATCAACAATTTGTTTTTACCTTATACTACACATAAAACGCCACGACACCACCATCCATCTGGGTCTGTATCACTCTGAGCAATTGCACATGTAAAACCTGTGTAGCAATCGGAGGAGAGATTGAAAACCTGATTATTCAGTTTTAGTCACGAAACATGGAAAATTCCAATGGTGGCTTACAATACTGAACGGTGGTATTGCTCCAGGACGACATAAGATCTACCACTTTTCCAGTCCTGAGTGAATTTGCATTTTTTTGCTGTTTCGATTTTTTAAATATATGTTTACACATACATTTTTAAAATCTGAATAGAAAAACATATTTTGAATGTTTTTTTTTCACTTCAGCGGGATTCTACCCGTAACCTCCAGTGTTCCTCCAACGCTTTAGTCAAGTGTCTTAACCACTTGACCACGAGGCTGACTATACAACAATAGGCAATAACATCCACGATTATAAACCCAGCTTGCTTTGCTAAATATTCAATATTATCATTGACTTATTATATTACTTAATGCGAACAAGTGATTGGTTGTTATATGTGAAGGACGAATGTCTGGAACAAGTGAACGATTTTATTTATTTAGGCATCAAGTTCATAAGGAATCATAGATTGGTCGAAGATATTGATAGGAGATGGCTGCAGGTAATAAGGTTAACGGTGCTACGTATTCGATAATCGGCAATGAAGCAATCTCTAAGGATTCGTAGTTGGTGATACATAATGGAATTTTGGTACCGACCTTGCTGCATGGCAGTAAAACGTGGACTTAAATAAATTGTTTATAATAAGTAATTTTGACATGGCAAGACCATCCGTACTCCTTCAGCAAGCACCCATTCATTACCAAATTCGATCATTTATTATTCCTAACGATAAACACTTCGGCTACCAAACTTTCATTTTAAAAACTCTTTTTCTTGACATGTGCAATATAATCTATTTATATTTGCATCACTCAAAGGGTGCTTCTTTGGAAACACTCAAATTAAGTTAGTTAATTAGTTTAAATTCTCTTTAGAGATTTTGATTTTCAGTTGTCCCCTGTATTCAACTATGCATTTATTTGATTTATGGTAGTGTTGGAATAATTATAGTTCTACACGTAGTTTAATCAAATGTTCAAACAATCCAAGTTTCAAACAAACAAGTACACAGATTGCAGTGTACCACATCTTGAAGCATAAATGTCTAAATTATTATTAGAATTGTACTTTCATTAGTTTCAGATTCAGAAAAGGATACCGATGACGAAATCGAAAGAATTATGGTAGAGCAGGAGAAGAAGGACCTCGAAGCCACCAAGAATGTTGCATTCCCGAAAAGAAAGGTTACATCGGAAGACAGTACGCCAGCATCGAAAAAAAACAAAGTGGTTTATTACGATTCAGATTCTGCAACAGACGTTGATGAAGACATCATAAAGAATTTTAACGAGAGTCAATCGGTTGTTAACAAGAATGTTGAACAATGTAACAATAGTATTTTTAAAGAAAGCAAAGAGATTGTTACAGAAGATTTGCCGAAGACTCCAGTGAAAACGACTGTTAATAACAATAGTTATCTTCAAGACACAATCAAGAAATATCAAATCGATGATATCAACAGTAAGAACTCGAAGACATTTTTAAAACTAAAATCTCTCAAAGACACTCTACCGGATTTCTTCTCTGGTATTCATTTTTATGTCGATCCAAATTTAAGTAAAGTGAAATACGATGTTGATGAAGTGAAACGGTATGTGTTGGCATATAAAGGTGAAGTTTTGGACAGTTGGCCAAATAAGGTTATAGATGTGGCAGTGACTACTGAGAGTTTGGCAGATGCGTTGAGAGAAGAAAAAACAAAGAAATGTGAGTTTATGAAACCGGAATGGGTGTGGAAATGTAACGATGTTGGGGAATTGTATCCGTTTGAAGACTTTAGGATTTTATAACTAATGCGGTGGAAGAGACTGCAGTAGGACCAATGGTTTGGTGCAGAGGAGTAGAAATATTGTAGGGAAGATGATTTAAAAACTTGAAAATTTGTTGATTATCAATAATGGAATATTAAATATAATAACATTAATCGTTTTGACACGGTGCTTTTTAACAAAACCAATTATTTAAATCATGCATTGTAAAATGTCCAATTGCATAAATACACAACTCCTTTATCACGAAAGATTGTGGAGGTGCGGTCAAAATGAATAATCAGTTCAATAGTCCAGTTTTAAGAGATTTCCTGGTTGGTTACTTGAGCTTCCAGGCTTGCTCGGAGCCCAGAAACCCCTCTTGACTTAACTGACTGTATCTAGAGGAAAGCCTTAGGCCCAATACATTTAGAGTCAGTTTGGTGGTGGCCCAGGTTACACCAACGGGGAAATCCCCGGGGAGGCCACTGTTTGTGTTACAGGAATACGTTGGTAGGATTCTGACAGGGTATATCTACTTGTAAATATAAATAATTGCATCTGTTGGGATGCATGAATGCGGAGGAAGCAATAAATGTATATCTAGGCAGAGGCAAGTGGTGCTCCAATCTCTCTGCCTAACAGTAAATGATATGTTATGTTTATATCTGTTGAAAATTATGTTTAGAAAACGTTTTTTTTTGTATATATCATTGTGTGATTTGTCCTTGTTTTCTAGCATTTATTTGTCTGTTCTCATAATGTTATCTTTTAAACATGTTCATTTTTTAATAATAAATGTTTATGAATTTTTGATAATTTTTTTTCTCATTTTCTATCCATTACTGCAATAGACAACTTTTAAACATGAAAGAAAGGTTGATCACATAGTAAATAATAAAACAACTTTTAGCATTGAGCAAAAAGAAAATATTTTACCATTTTATTTCAAAAATATAAAACACATAGCTCGATTCCAATATCAAAATGAAACTTCTCTACTTTGGTAAGAATTTACGATTGTTGTTGTGGAGTTCAGATTATACACTGTCCTCTTTGCATTGCTTCACCACATCTCCACCGCTACAGAGTATCGAATGCTAGAACATCATTAATCCTATCTAAGCAGAACTGCACCATTGCTGCATCCCGGTTTAATGAATAGGGAACTTGGTTAGTGCACTGGAGGTTCAGGTGAACTGAAAATATAAAATGTTTTTTTTTTTAATTAAAAATTAAATATGAAAATACTATTTAATTTATTTTGAATCTTGGCGGGGCATTCTTTAGATATGTTTATGAGAATGAGTCGCCAAGGTTTAAAATATGTAAAATACTTAAAATAAATAAATTGTTATTAGACGACAAAATAAACAGGTTTAATTTTTTAAGTAAACATCGAAAAAAATCAACAATAGCAAATCAAAGACTTTTGGGTAGTCATGTTGTGTTGTGACATTTTGTTTGCCAACGTTTCGGACCACATTGCAGTGTTCATCTTCAGGGCGAGTCAGTCTGTGTAAAGAAGGCACACACACAGACAGACTCGCCCTGAAGATGGACACTGCAATGTGGTCTGAAACGTTGGCTAACAAAATGTCACAACACGACATGACTACCCAAAAATCTTTGACTTTCGAATCTTTTGGTCGTGAAATCCTACGAAAATACTTAACAATAGCAAAATACATATTCATTCTCACTGGACTGGTAATGAGTGGTAGATCTTGATTCACCTTGAAGCAATACCATTGTTCAATATTGTACACTAAGTGAAATGGATTTATTCATGTTTTGAATAACTAGATTTTTGCTTCTACTACCACCACTCAACATTTGCGTGTGCAACTGCACCGCTGGTGGTGTTGCGGTGTCTTATGATCATATTGTGTTGTACTGAGATTTTTACACCATACTTGTCTGTTATGTAGATCATAAACAGCTGTTTTTCGAGTTTGGTTTTTTTTGTCTTCTTAATAAATAATAAACATGTATGTACCATCATCACGCTTCCCCATAGAGGTAGTCAGAGAATATCGATTGCAACTCTATCTTATCTTGACATACAGTTCATCTCTTTATGCATGCTCTGTGATTATTAGGACTGCGGACAGTCATCCACCAATATTTGGTTTATCTGATAATGCCATGTTTGCCAAGCCTCTTTGAACTCATTCGTTCTACATGACTAAGCCATGTCAATATATTTTTCTTCATTTTATTAATCACGTTCGCATCCGCTCTGCATTTATTCCATCTGTGTTCCTCACTCTGTTACACCGTTTTATACATCGTTTTACCACAGATTCTTCTAAGAGATCTTGTCTCTATAGCATTTATTATACTTTCGTTCTACTTATGTCAGGTCCAAGGCTCGCTTCCATATATCAACGATGGAACCAACATTCCATTATGTACTGCCATAAACATGAAATTGCCAAAATCATGTTTTCCAATTTTTTAAAGTAGTAATTGTTAGGAGTCTCAACAAAGATGTATGATATGATGTGTGAATTTGGAGGAAGCAAAGTTTGTATTAGGATGGAATTTTTTTTTTTATCAAGAGGCACCACGACACCATCATCCGTTTGGGCCTGTAACATTCAGTGCAATTGCACATGTAAATGCTGTGTAGCAGTAGGAGGAGAGAAAGAAAATCTGGTTATTTAATTCTAGTCACAATACATGTATAAATCCGTTTCCTGAATGTAAGTATTGCTCCAGGGGGTAAAAAGATTTACCACTCTTTTCCAGTTTAGAGTGAATATACATATTTTATATGCGTTTTTGCATTTTATAAATTTAAATTCCGAATCGAAGCATGCATTTTTAAATACGTTTTTTCCATTCTGGAGGGATTTGAACCAGCATTCCTCCAACGTTTTGAGGAACGATATGAATGGAGATATATTGAAGCATGCATGAAAATATATCGGTCTCGTGGTCGAGTAGCTAAAGGTACTTGACTAAAGCATTGGAGAAACACTGGAAGCCGCGGGTTCGAATCCCGCCGGAGTGGAAAAAAATGTGTAGCATTTTTCTATTCAAATTTTAAATATATGTGTAAAAATATATTTAAAAATACAT
>JAPMAF010001180.1:0-11663 GCA_026537445.1 Silvatares holzenthali
GGACAGTCCCGCCGGCAAGCGGCGCGCTCCCTGCTCCCCGCCCGCCTCTCCCGCCTTACTCGAGTGCCCCGAGCCCAACTGCTCTAAGAAGTATAAGCACATTAATGGACTCAAATACCATCAGTCGCACGCCCACGGAGCCCTCGACGAAGACGATACCAAGGATGCGGCTTCCATGTCTGAAAACGACGAGTCCAATACGGAAGCGCCGAGCCCCGCCGGACCGGTGAAGTCTCCCGAGAAGCCGCAGGAACCGGGGACACCCAAGAAGGAGGAGAGGGCGGAACCCGTCACGCCGGCCGCCACTCCGGTCCCTTCGCCCGCAGACCCTCGCGGGAATCGACCGCTGACACCTCCGATCCCCGTCCCCGCCCCCGCCCCCGCTGCCGCGATCCCGACTCCGGCTCCCGTTCCGCCTCCGGTGCAGCTGCCTCTTTCGGTCGCCGCAGCCGTCGCCGCGGCTGAGATTAAGCCCGCTCCGGTCAAGCCTGGTGTCCTTCGATTCGGACCTCAGGAGGACTTTCCGGTCGCGAACTTTATTAACAAGCCGCCTGCGGCTTCTCCGGCTGTGGTGGCGCCCGTTCCCGGGAACGTGACTCCGGTGGCCGTTCGTCCTCCAGAAAATGTTCCTCGGCAGTTTTCTGTTTTATCCCAAGGACTTCAGCAGCCTCCGCCCGTTCAGGGACCGCCTCCGCAGCATCCCGGGCATCCCGGGCATCCACCTCATCCTTCTCATCCCGCTCATCCTGTTATACCGATCACGAATCATATACAACATCCCGTTCAACAAAATCCTCAGATTGACCCGACCCTCCCTCAAAATATTGGTCCGCCAAATCAGCAACAGAAGGGCCCGCCTCCCTCGCCGCAGAATTCTCAATTCAAAGTCAAACCGACAGCGGCACTCATGCCGACGGAAGATAAAAAGAACCAGGATAATGGAGCGAATAAGCCGCAAGGATTTAAGAAGAATAATAAAAGTAGAAAATCTCCCGCCGGTAGTCCTCATCCTCCCGATAGACCGGCGTACGGATTGGACCAGCCGGGTGGTCGGGAAGAAGTGCAGAGTCCGGCTTATTCGGACATATCGGACGATACCGCCCCGGTAATGGAAAATGAAGTAGACAAGTCAAAAATATTAGGTGATAAGAAAGTGGATGGAGGGCCTCCGTTGCCTCACAGCATTCCACCCGGCTACGGCATGTTCCAGTACTTCGGCCAAGCTCCGTATCTTGTGCCTTCTGTACAAAACCAGCCCATGACGGATCCCAATAAATTAAAGGATGAGTCAAACAAACCTTCGGATGGTAAAGCTCTGAATGAGAAAGATAGCAAACGAGAGGGTCCACCGGATAATATTGCTCAACAGAAAATGGTACAACACTATTATCCTTATGGTTACATGCCTCCAGGATACCCCTACAATATGGATCCTAACTATGGACCTGTATCGATGGTCCCTGAAGACAAAATGAAAGAGCAACAGGAGAGAGAGCGCGAAAGGAGTAAAGAGAGTCCGAGTCCGGCTGAGCTCAACAATAGTAAGCTACCTCCCGCGTCGCCGCAGCAACAGCAGCAGCAGATGATGGGTGGGAAGAAGCAGCAAGACATGATGATCAAGGATGGGAAGCACCCCAACGAAAATCATCAAATTTTGAAAGAGAGTATAGAGATGAAGTCTCAAATGAATTCATATATGTACCAACGACATCAACATCATCAAGTTCAGCAACAGCAACATCAACGAGAAGAAGAAATGAGAAGGTAATTATACACGTGTCAATTTTTATCATTCTAATAATGTTTATTACATTTAAAAGTATTTACAACAAAGCTTCAAGTAGAGTAATCGGTAGTTTTTAGCAATAAGTAGTAAGATTATAAAACTATGTGAATATATTTTGCGCTCAATCGTTCATGCGTATACTTTCCATTTTCCAGGTACTACATGGAACAACAGCGACGGAAAGAAAGCTCGATGGGTCCCGATGGGAAGCAACCTATAATGCAACAGCAACAGCAGCAGCAGCAACAACAGGTGCAGAACAAAGCTCCACCAGGGCAAGGAGGAACGCCTAAGACTTCTCAAATCAAGGACGGCAAACAGGAGGACAAGGGACTAGGCAAAGAAGATATCAAGCCCATCATCAAACAAGAAGGGCAGAAGCCTACTATGGAGACTACGGGACCACCCCCGCCTCCGACCTCGCAGTACTATCTGCATTCTCCGTACATGCAGCCGCCTCACTACGGAGGGTTGCCGTTCGACCCCATGTACCGAGGACTGAATCCGATGCTGGTGTCCAGCCCGTACGGGCCGGGACCGTACCTGCACCCACAGATGCCTCGGTACCACGCCCCCGAAGATCTCAGCCGCCCGCCTCCGCCGGCAAAAGCGTTAGACCTGCTGCAACACCACACGTCGCAGTATTATTCCTCACACAAGATCCACGAGCTGCAAGAGAGGGCGTTGAAGTCTCCGACCCCCAAGGCCGCCGGCTCCGGCGGCAGCCCGGGGGTGAGTGCTCCGAACCAGCCCCCCGCGGGAGGCCCGCCGCCGGCCACCCCTCCCGGCAAGGGGGCTACGCCGCCCACGCCGGGTGCGGACCCGGCCGCCGGGAAGGATTCTCGTTCGCCTCCTCCCCAGCGGCATGTGCATACGCACCATCACACGCACGTGGGCCTGGCCTATCCGCTGTATTCCGCTCAATACGGAGGTAAGCCCCTGGTGCGCCCCTGACAATAGCCCCTGCCCCCCGCGCCTGCGTCGGCACCTCCGGCGGGACGGGCGTAAGGGCTTCCCGATGTGACCGTAACGGAACGAGAACAGGAGTGAATATGACAATGTAAACTTTCAGTGATTAGTTGATGTTTACGGTTGCCATGCGCGAAGCCTTTTATTTACGCGCACAAATTTTGGCCGTTGTTTAATATGATAATAAATATTTGTCCATTTACTGTTAAAATATATAGTACAAAATTTTTGCGCCGTAAATGGGGCGGGGACTAAATAGTATCGGGTAAGATGATGGTTCGAGGATCGGTGTGTCAGCCAGTTTCAGTGCTCAGTCTTCTCAGTCTCCTTTAACCCGGTCCTGTATGGCTTTGAGGAATAACAATGGTTTAAAGTGATGGAAGTGACTGCGGTTTGCGAATGCGGTTTAGAAGCAATAGCTTATTTTTGTACACCATATTGGTGGTTAGAAAATAATGTTGCGTAATAATGTTTAAATTGAATTATATTACACTATATAACGTAGGACTGACTATAAAGCCTGTTGATCAACAGTGGCAAGTGAGAACGTATCTCTAGTTAATATGTACGATATAAAAGTTTAGATGTACTGTATGTATGTAATAAGTAAAGTAAGGTTTATATTACTAGGAAATATAATTAAAATGCAGTATTTGTGCTATGTTAAGAAATAATTTTTTAGGTGTTGTAGACAAATCTGTGATAAAATGTTCATTTTTATTTGTACATACATTTTTATTGAAATACTTGATTCGGTTTCTACTATGACACTCGGCTTCTTAGAGATGCTACTTAGGCAATGTGTTCCGTTGTATGAATATTTTTGTACTTAAATTTACATAGAAGAATTAATATCTGTCGAATTCTCTCCCGGGCCTCTCGATTAATATGATATATTATATATTCCATTCAGTCTGTGATTAGATATTGACCCCTTTACAATCGAAGCAGCTTCTTATTCGCTCAGCTCAGCATATACATTGCAGCCCGGTATCGCAGTGGCGAGGGATCTTTCGCAGGTCTCTCAGTTGCGCTTTCAGTGTACCGTTACCGTACCTCCCCTATGGGTGTTTAATGCGTGCAATATGTGGAAAAGCAAATTGCCAATTAGTAAACTAGTTCTAGTTTATAAAGCACTCCATAACTAATCATTTGATACACTTCACACTATGCAGTAAGAATTTTACAACTTCAAATAACTGATGAGCATAACATAGTAATAATGTAAAGATACTCGTATCTGACATGTAATGCTTTGAACTTCTCTTCATATATTATATTTCAATCATTTTTACCTATGCAGATATCAATTTGATTACACATTACTATTTCATTGTATTCTCACGCAACATTGGTGATTTGCACTGATCTTTTCTGGATTTCAAGGAGTAGTATGTTTCTGATACCCTGAATATTTGGCAACAACTCTCGAATCGGCTTCCTCTTTAGTGATAAGAAAATTGAAATAGCTTAGAAATAAACGTGGAATGAATTTTGCTGAGTGAGCATTCTCAGTGATAGAACCGAAAGCGTGGAATGATCTCTCGGTGCCAGAGCAGAGTAATCCTTCTGAGTTGATTTTTAAAGGCTGACTAAAAAACATTTCTTTAAAAAAAAATGTAGTCAAAGCATTACAAGTTTAATCAATATTATTCATTGTTCGCTTACTATGTTATTTTTCTAAAACGTTTTTGTGAACGTATTTCTGTATTTGTATTGTTTTCAAATATCTGAGCACTGAGAATGTTATATATAAGTCTTCCTAATAAATATTGGCTCTCTAAAGGAACTACTGTATTGATCAAGTACAAAGAAGATACATGTTCATAGATCGAACTTATGAAATCCGATAATAGATTAGCCATTTAAAAATGTACTCCAGGTTCAATGAATGAGAATGTAGCGCAGAATGGTGCACGGTACAAGTTGTGAGGTGCAAAGTGTGAGATAGTAGAGGGGTGTTAAGTTTGTTCTAACAGGAGGCTGTTTGTGTTGCAGCGGCAGCGGTGTTAGCTAGTCAGCGAGCGGCCGCAGTCGCGGTCGTTAATACATTCCCGCCAAAGTGAGCACCGCATACAGCGTGAGTGTACCTTGTGCCGCGTAGTGCGCAGTGTGCAGCTCCCTTCCCTCCGGCTACCCTCCGCCGATATATCACAAGAGTCACAACTGTCTAGCCCTCGGGATACTGGATGACACGATATAACACAATGAAATCAAAGGACAAATATAATAGTCATGTCAAACATCATTATTATCTATCAAAAAAGTCCTGGAAACGAATGGAGAGCCAATAATCCTGATTTTTACTTATGATAATATTTATGATAGACTCTTGATGATTCAATAATGTTGGGGGAAATACCGATAACTTCACATATGTTACAATATAATTCACTAAAATATAAAGCTATAAGAGTACCTCAGTTAACTATGTGAGAGCAATTTAATTTTAAAATTTGATCTTTTGAAACCAGGTGTTGTTACAGATTGCAATATTTTTATAACCTTGCACTTTAATAAAAGTGAAAATGCTCCAAAATCAATATTCATTATTGCAGTAGCAGTTCAATTTACATCTGACATGTGACACATGGATTGTCGCGTCACGTTGATAAAAGTTTTAATTCCGAATAGTCAATGCCAGGACTTTTTTGATGCACCCTACCGTAGTGCATAGTGTCACAAATTCTAAATGAATTCTTTCCCATGAGCGGGAATCGGGAGACTCGCTTGAATGTTCTGTAGGACTATAATTGTGATACATTTCTTGTTGTACCTGTCTATCAACTGTTTGTAAAAGTTATTTCGGTAACCTGTACGCTTATTAAGGATAAATATTATACTGTAATTTCCCGCAAACTTTGTATTTCCGTCGACAGCCGATAGTGAATGATGATTATGCTTCTAGTGTCGATATAGATGAGTGAAAACGAAGAATTGTTCTCATTTGTGTGAAAGCTGAATGTGTGATCGTTTCGGTGGTTATGTCAACCGAATCACGAAAGCGATTGTTTAATTTTATATTTTAAATGGATGTGTTGATTTTATTCTCTCTAATGTTGACAAAGGTCGTAAAATTCGTGCGAATGTAACTCTGTCGATTGCCCGCCTCACTTTTTGGAGTTTTATATCCGGAGCATTCCAAGGAAGCGAACGTATTGTATAATAATATGTAAATGTAAATTATATGTGATGAGTGTGATGGTGTAATTGAGCATTAGAGTGCACAAATCAATGAGTGTCGTAATTTCCGTAAAAGATAAGATGGTGACATGATTTCCTTTACGGATGATAACTGCACTTAGGGCCCCTTTTTATATGTTTTTATTTTATTTTATCAATTTGTTAAAACATGAGTCAAATCGTTCCGACATTGTCTCGCATTTGTGTTGTATATAGTGTAATTAATGGCTTAAAAATTCACAGTCATAGTTTGTCAATATACTGTAGACTGAATAATTTATGACATGGTTCATAATTCATAATTTCCCATTAATGAAAAACAACAAAAAAATATATTGTGTATTTTTTAAATGTTAATAATTAACAATTTGGATTTTTTTTTCTTAGAAATTATTAAAAAAGGAATAATACAATAAATTATTTCTAACGCTGATTTGTTTTATTTATTTTTGACTACCTTATCCCCTAGCAATAACATACATAATATAATGAAAATTGAGTAACTGGTGGAAATAATTGACAACTGTAGACTGTTTACAAAAATAACGCAAATTAAAATGTGTCATTTAATTAAATTAAATATTGATAGATTTTTATATTGAGTGTTTTTAAAAACCTCTTTTGAATATTTTAGCTTTTATTTTTCCTAAAAAAAATTTTAAAAGTACTTTATTTATTATTGACAGATGATTTCAGCACCCTTGAGGTGATTTTCTCATGAAAACATCACTGTGTAAGTTAACACTATTTTGTTACAGTATCACCTCATTTTCATAGGGAAGAAAAATGGTATATATACATTTAAAGAATAATTTTGGTTATACCCTCTTGAATTATTTTACAAACTTAAGATTTGATTGAATTAAATAATGCAACTGTGGCAACTTTAGAACTAGAAAGGCATCAAGTATTTATAAGAGTAGCACTCAACATTAGAAGAGAAAAATGCAAAGAGAATGTTGTAGAAATGCGGCCAATCTTCCTACCGCAATATATCAGATATGCAGGTGTCATGCCATTTAGTTCCTTGTAAACTAAAAACTAATCTGCAGATTTTATATTGGCTTCTTTCAGGAAGCTTTTACCATTGAAAATTTCATTAGTGGTGAGTTAAATGGAAATATTTTGGAGTTCCTGTAATGAACCGGCTGTTGCGTTGAACACTGATTTAATTTGATTTTAATCTATGTAGAAGATTTACATACAGGGCATAGCAATAATCAAACTTGAATATAGATACTGACCAGAGGTCTCATATTTACCTCAATTGTTTCAATTTGATGAAACCAGATTAGACAATGAGAGGTAATTTAAAAGCTTTCATTGACTATTCTGGTTTGATGATAAATGAAAATGTGCAGTTGATTTTTGCAGAAAAATTACAAATTTTATTGAATCTACATTCCCATCAGTTGTATGCAAAGAGGAGTCTTTTATAAAATTTCAGCGGTGACTCAGAGAAATTTGGTTTTTGTTGGGTTTAGAATTATCTTGATGATGCTATCTGCTAGATAAGATGTGAGCCATAGTAACATAATGCCCTTAAAATTAAGGATCTTTCTAATCATGTTATCATGTGTCAATGGTAAACCATATTAAATACTACACTAAAGTGCAATAAAGATAACATTTTTTAATCAGTCTCACCACAAATGAGATACTACCCAGGCAGGTCTATAATGCTCCAGTATCAGCAGGTCTGCATATCCAGCAGATCTGCATGCTCCAGTAAATTACCTCCGTTCTCGAAATCACGCTCCTTTCTCTATCTCTCATTCTTCAACAAACCTTGGAACCTGCATGCCCAGTACCAGGGCTGTGCGTCTTCTTAGCAACCTACCGAATGCCTTGGACATATTTCATGACCCATTATCGTGCATTATGGAAACATTGCGTCTCTCTGTATCATAAATCCTATCCCTTGAAAACCGTCTCTTCCTTTTTATTTCTACCTATCACCCTTTTGCTTTACTTTACATATATTTGCTTTTTTATATTAATTATTATTTCTTTTTTCTTGTTTATTATTTCTTTTTCTTGTTTATTATTCTTTTTTCTTGGATTTGGTTTATTTTACTGTTAAATAAATAAATAAAATAAAAAAAAACATTGAATGATGTTATGTGGGAGTTACAATAGGAAAAGGAAGGATTTATCAGACACAACTCTTAAAATGCTCTATCTGTGAAGTGGTATTGCTCATACGTCTACTGGTGTTGTAACAGTAGGTTGTTTCTAATGAGATATGATATTAATTGGGTAGACATTTTTTTAGAGTTTTAGAAATAAGTTCGATAGTTGGTAATTAATATGATTTTCTGCATCAAGAAGGATTGGATTGACTATTACTATTATCAGACCTTTTGAAAACTTGTTCGTAAAGTGTGATTTATCTATGCTTACATATTTTGGTATAAATAGTTAACTGAAGATACAAATTTCCAGAGAAGGTAATTACGAAAACGTACTCCTGCTTGCAAAAAATGGATGACGTGGAAGGACCATACAATAGTCAATGCTAGCTCTCAAATTTTCCACAAAGACTGCTCTCTTGATGTCACTCATGACATCAATGGAGCATTCTTTGTGGAAGTATGTATAAGGAGCTCAATACTTCAGCAATTTATTTATTTATTTATTATGTGGATAATTTATAAAGGGCTGTTTTTGCGAGAAAATCACATCAAGAGCGCTGTACATTTTTTACTTAAATATTTTATTGACAATGATTTTATATTAAATATGACATTGTAATTAAATATGGAGGCTTCATTGATGAGTACTGAAGACAACTGCAGCTGTAGAGTAGTTAGATTGTATCGTTCATGGATGATTATTTTGATGTCTGAATATGATCCGGAGAAATTTTAAAATTTCATTTTTTGTACACACACGTTCTTGTAGAACACAAAAAAAGCACTAGGGCATGTAAATAAACTGCACATGCTTCAAAGTAACAGTTGACTAATAAAATTTCACCAGAGAATGCATAGTATTTAAAACTTTGCGCTATTGTTCCTTTGCTTGTGGGAACAATCACTAATAGATGTCGTAAAACATTTTGATCGGCGGGGCACGTTCACAATTTGAGCTGTTTACAGCAATATTTAGAGGAAGGTAATGAAGTCATGTTGGGAAACTTTTGCACTATTTTATTACTATAAAATTGTACCACCGAAATTACCATTGTGATCGAAAATATAGATAAGTACATCAACTAAAGTGAGTAAAAAATTTGACAATTTATGTATCTGAAAAGATGAAATAATGTGTTTTATTTGGATAACATTTAGTTGTCCTTTTTAAGAATTTTCAGTGGCAGGGTCGAAGCAATGCAATTTGGATTATTTTTTTCTATGTGAGCATCTGCATAAGAGTTCCACTGGGGTGGATCTTTCATATCCAAGGCTATGCAGGGGGTGCTAGTGTAAGGATAAGGTGTTGATACAAGTCTTGAAGAGGCCCTAGTTATATTGAAAGAGAAACACAGAAGCTGTCGAGTCAGGCAGACTCGTACAAAAAAGATTTAGACAGCATGTTAGTTCTCATTCGGGATATGTCTCCGCAAATGGATGATGCGAAATAGCATGTCTTGTGGCTCTATCAAAAATAGCAGCCGGAAGAATCAGTGTTGCTAGTTCCCAGGCAAGCAACATTTTGCGAGGTCAAGGTCAAGGGAAGAAGACAGATTTTATAAAATAAAAAACAGTTAAAACTTAAATTTTTGTTTATAAAAATACAAAATGCTTTGTCTAAAATTACATAAAAATTTGACTAAATAACAATATAATACACCATCACGCTGCTTCCTTGAAGGAGTAGGCAGAGAATCGAGCGCCACACCACTCTATCCTGGCATACATCTCTTGCCTCATCCACATTCATACATCTCCTCATGCATACTCTGCGATTATTATGATTACGAACAGAACCATCGATTAGAATTTGGTTAATCTATTCATGCCATGATTTCCTTGGGCGACCCTCTGTCGCATACCTTCTACATTCGCATCGTAAATTTTCCATACTAATCTCTCTGTATTCATTTGTTCAACATGCCCTAACCATCTCAAGGAATTTCTCTTCATTTTATCAATGTCATACACTGTTTTACCACACATTAATTAACATCACAATAGCATTAATTCTACTTTCATTCCTTCTCTGCCATGTCCATGCTTCTTTTCCGTACATCAAAGTTGGCACCGATACTCCATTATGCTCTGCCATACAACCACCCTAAAAATTTGATTAAAATTTAAAAAAATTCCCACCTTGTGTCTATATAGGTTTCTTTTTTATTGCCTTTGATAAACTCGCAGCATTTAAGCCAATTTTTCTAGCTCTCCTGGTATTGAATTAGTTAAATATTCTCCAGTCATCTCAGCAACAATTAGAAAGCCGATAAAGTTTTTTTTTCTATTGTGCCGGTTGATCTATTACAATCTCTTAAGATAACTGACATTTGTTCAACTATACTAGTCTCTATTGCAAACAAAAAAGAATAATATTTTGTCTCTTTTACGAATCACTAGTTTTAGTAGAGTAAATTTATGTCTCGTAGTAGGAGGGCTTTTAAAAAATATGCACAAACTTTCGAGGCACAAGATCCTCAAGGCTGTAGGTGGTGACTCACGCTGTCCATGCTTTATACCAACTGAAGGCTTGGAATGCTCCCTCTGTGTTGGTGCGAAACAGTTCGATTAAGGTTATTTTTAAAGACAGACTTTAAACACATTTTTTTAGTATTCCCATATAGAAGGCACCACGGAAGCAGGCCAATAACATCATAAGACATTATGTGGGATGAAGAAGACTCAGAGATAGGATAGCTTGAAGAAGCCTGAGTTTTATAGGTATGAGGGAACACAGACAACGGATTGTCATTCCATAGCCGGGCCATCTCACACAAGAAAGACTTGAGGATCTGTTAGTTCTCATTCACTCAATATTAACTATGAAGTGGTGACGGGCGTTCACAAAATTCGCAGCTCTCAAACACAGCAACCTGAGGAATTACTGATGCCAGTTCCCGAGAGCATATTTCATTATAATATCGGTAAAACAAGTAAATATCTCGACCTTTCTTCTGTGCTCTAACGTCGAGACGTAAGAGTCGAGGAGATTCTTTAGATACTTGGGAAATATAGTTCACTGAAGAGTAAAAATAAATTTACAATGCTCTTGAGGCGATTTTTTACGGAAATGGTGTAATATAAATTATCCTTATTATTATTATTATCATTAACATAGAGAACTTATATAGAGAAAATTGTCTCAATGGTGCTGTAAAACAATGATTCTTATGGAAATGTGGGTGAATCATGTGTTTTTGAATCAAATAATAAACAACCAATATCAGTTTTTAATTCACTTTTTTTTAATCTAAATTGCATAAAAATCTTAAATTAAATATTGTTCTGCTTACATCCGTCAACGCAGGCTATGTAATGGTTGAGAACATCCCAAATGGATAGAGGCCGCAATATTACTAAGGTTGAGTGGTTCACCTCCTATCTGAGAAACCGTTCACAGTCTGTTCAGTTTGGGAACCTAATTACACCCGCATCCTTAGTTGAGACTGGCGTCCCTCAGAATTAGAAAATATAATTGAATCTTTCGGACTGTTAGCGCATTGTTATGCAGATGACACGCAGATATATTTCTATGCTAAACCGGATGAGTGTGATACCCTGGCAAGCGCTATCCAGCAATGTATAGACAG
>JAPMAF010001181.1:0-11663 GCA_026537445.1 Silvatares holzenthali
CACATATATTTATATATATATATATTTGTTGATTTAATAATATATATGTTTATGTAATATGTTCTGTAGATCATGAGAAACGTTTGTGGAATTTTTCATTAGATGATTATGAAGAGCTGCATAACAAAGTTCTTTTACTGAAACCTCATGTTGTTTTAGGACCGATTCCACTTGTAGTGTTAAAAGTAATTTGATTTATTTGAATGATATATATCTTTCTCAATAGTTTTCAGATGAAATTCTAATTATCTTTATAATCCGTTTGAAATAGATTGCACGTGATGATTCCAGCTGTAATGACATTGATCTCACACCGATTGATTCTGAATTGCGAAGTAAATTATTACCATTCCAAGTTGAAGGAGTCAAGTAAGGTTATTCAATTATTTAATTAGTGAATAATGTGAACTCTTCAGTATCATTAATGTTCTGCTCTACTTTTAGGTTCGGAATCAATAAAAATGGGCGATGTTTGATAGCTGATGATATGGGATTAGGAAAAACTTTCCAGGCTTTGGCTATTGCTCATTACTACCTGAACGATTGGCCACTTTTAATCATCACAACTTCCTCTATGAGGTATTAAAATTACCACTCACTAATTTCTTTGTGTAATTGTAACTTATCGTTATGCTACTGTGGTTTTATTACGAAGTAGTAATTTCCATGTTTAGTAACGCTTAATTCTTTTTCGTTTTCAGAGAAACATGGGAAGCTAAGATTCATGAGTTGATGCCATCCATTCCTATGATTAATGTGGTGTCTGTCTCTTCTGGAAAGGAGAAGCATTCTCTTTTAGATCGTCAATCGCGAATCATTATTATTAGCTATAAAATGTCTATACTCTTCATCGATCTTCTTGTGCAAAAGAAATTTGGCTGCATTATATTAGTGAGTTGGTTTCTATTGATAGCGGCTACCTATGACTATGCATACAGTATTCAATATGTTGTAATAATTATTATAAACAGGATGAATCCCACCTTCTAAAGTCATACAAAGCACAGTCTACAGAGTGTGTGATGAAACTCACGAAGGCGGCAAAAAGGGTTCTGCTGTTGAGTGGAACGCCCGCTCTCTCGCGACCCAGTGAACTTTATACTCAATTGCATATTATTGATCCTAAATTTTTCATTAATTTTACAGAATATGGTAAGCTATTCAACGATTTCCTTTAATAATCACTAACACAATTTTATTTCTTATTTCAGTCTTTAAGCTGATACATAATTATTTTTATACTTAAAAATGTATTCGATTTTTTTTTATATCTAATGGCTTGAAATCGACACAAGTTACATAGACATATATACAAGCATCATTATTTATTATGTGTAATAATATCTTTACAAATGCATTTATATTTGGAAATACAGTTTGGTTCCATTAATCGGCAGCTTTGCATTTTGGAATTTCTAATTTTGATAGATTCTTGCTTATCCAAGTGTCTATTGTTGTTAATTTACAATGCGTACGTCGACATTTCAAGACAGCCTTTGTTATTTTAGTAGTTGGTGACATGAAAATATTCATATTCGTACTAGGAGGTAGATGTAAGCTACTAGTCAATTTTAATTTTCTTAATAACCAAGAGAAAAATTTATAAAATTCGCTGAAATCAAATTGTTCATTGATTGAAATTTGCTTCTTAAAACCGAGAACTAGTACTCCTTAAGATTGAGCTCGCTATAATGAAGTTCAAATAAGATATTTCTAATCCAAACATTCTCCGCCCAAGCATTATTGATCCCCCGCAGTTCACTCTACGATCATTAATAGAAAAGTGAATACAGGGGAGAAGATTTTCTTGATTCCTGTGTGAATCAATTATTGACATTTCAGTATTTTTTAAATATTTTTTTACAGGTAAAAGGTACTGTGCAGGAAAACAGACTAACTTTGGATGGGATATGACAGGTCAATCTAATTTACCCGAACTACAATTATTGTTGGTAAAGAAATTTTTGATCAGAAGAACTAAAGATCAAGTATTACAAAATTTAAAAGAAAAAACCAGGTTAATAACTTCCTAAATTATACAATTTTTTTAAATTGTTGTATGTTTCTGTTTGTAATTTTCACCGTTTTTTTCCTATACATTTAAAAAAGGGTTTGCTATTCTGTTCAACATGTTCTTATTGTTAAACATTATTCAAAAAAAATATATGATAATGGCAAGGGATAATAATACTTGTGACCCTAATTGCTCTGGATTTGCAATATTTTATTTTTCAGTATTTTTTCAAAAGTAATGTAAGTGTTTAATCTCACTTTGTTTCAGGGAATCTGTTTTATTAGATTCCAGTCTGTTAAATATGACCAAAGATACCCAACAAGGTCTATCGCAGATGGCCGACTCTTATAAACGAAAGAAATCAGTTGAGAAACATGGAGCTCTTCTAACATTCTTTTGTGAAACTGCCAAAGTTAAAATTCCTGCTATTTGGTAATTTTTTTAAAAGCATAAATCTGTTGTACACAAAGTAATTGTAAAAGGTTTTTTTATGTACTAGAATAACCTACACCTGTTTACCATATCACTACATTTATTAAATCTTAATTCCTTTCCCCTTCAGGTACGTATTTCACGAGAAGTTTTAATGAGACAATTAAATTCAAAATCATAATATGGTTGGAGCAAAGTTCCATTTCATTTCCTTTAATTATGAATTAAACATTTTTATTATACATTATCAACTACTTTATTTAACTAAGTGCTATGCAAATTTTTGTTGAATATTTCACTTCCAGATTCTTTCTAGGTAATGTTATCTATCAATTTCCTAGAATTATTATGTTGCTAAGAGGTAAAATTCATAATACGTCAGTTTCCTCGACCTTTGCATGTCCAATAAATTACATACATTCTCCAAGTAATGCCCTTTTTGTTATTCTTCAATAAACCTTTCTGCTAAAATGCTTAGTACTAGGGTTGTGCACCTTCTAAATAATTTACCCAAAGCTCTCGATATTTATCATATCTAAATGAAATCTTTCTGCAACATCATAAATCGGTCAATCTCTACACCACTGGTGGCTTCCTTTCCTATTCTACTTACTTTAATATATACTCTTATGCACATCTCAATGTATTAAATCTTTGTTATATGTTTGTTCTTCATAATATATATTGTAAATTTTATTTCTTTTGTCTGTTTTGTGTCCTTATGTAGTGTTCTTTGTCAATGTTTTATTCTCTATCTCTTGATTTTCTTTGTTTTATTTATCAGTTGTCTTTATTATAAATTATGTTAATTTTATTTTCCATGTAATATAATTATCTTTGGCACTATATACTGTCTGTTACTGACACCTTAGAACATTTTGTCTGTGCATTAGTAATGCATTAATAATATTTCAGCAAATATGTGGCAGAAGTATCTACCGGGGACAGTAAATTTATTGTATTTGCCCATCACAGAATTGTTCTGGATGCAATTTGTGGTACATTGGACGACTGCAGAGTTCATTATATATGCATTGATGGAACAACTAAATCGGAAACTAGAACTGTTAGTATTTTTGTTTAGTAATTCTTAATAAACATAATATCTTTGTCTAGTCTTATGAGCTTTGTCTTTTCCAGGTCCTCGTAGATAAGTTTCAGTTTAATGATACTTGCCGTTGTGCCGTTTTATCTATTACAGCTGCCAATGCAGGAATTACTCTTACGTCGGCACAATTGGTAATATTTGCTGAATTACATTGGAATCCAGGGGTAATAATTGTTGATATAATCTTATTTTATTGACTTAAAATAATAAATTAATCCAATAATAAATATTTTATAACAAAATGTACACAAATGTTGCAAATATCATACTAAAATGAAACATCAATAAAATGGTGAATTTTCCATTAACAGATTTTAACCCAAGCAGAAGCCCGTGCGCACAGGATAGGTCAACAAGGTGGTGTATCTATCAAATATCTTTTAGCCAAAGGCACTGCTGATGACTTTATGTGGCCAATGCTGGAAAACAAACTTCAGGTATATTGGATAGATTCATTTATTGTTATACACAATCTAGTGAATATTTTTAATAATATCTAATTAAAAAAAAATTTTTAGGTTCTCAATGAAGTAGGCCTCAGTAAGGATACATTTGTTAATACAACTCATTCCAAACAAGTAAATGATTTTATCAATTCAACCTATATGGTATTAATTATATAAAATGTACGTATTGTTAATATAACATTGAATTTGTTGTTTTAGGAATCTAAGGAAAATGTTATCACAAGTTATTTAATCGACAACTCACAACAGAAGAATTTCATCCCTGATACTAATATTGATGCAGGCAACAACGAAACTCTACTTCAGAAGTGTAATACTGAAGTGAATATTTTTCTTGATGATGATTTCGGAGATGAATTATTAGCAAATGTGGATTTTTAAATTATGAATTGTTACTATTTATACCACAATTTGTCAAGGTGCCTCTGAGTGTTAAATAAAAAAATATTTTTAAAAATTGATTTATTGTTACCTTATACGGTAGGATTCCAAACTTATTTGGTTAATTGCTCCTTTTTTTTTAGGAAGAATGAACAGCCTCATCAACAAAATATATAGTATAGGTTCATTAAAAAAAATACTCCCCACTAAGGAGTGATATCATTCACTTATTTGTTTTATATTGTACTAGATATGAGGCACCATCCATATCCTTGTCTAGGTTTTTACCAATTGGTCCAGTTACACGTGTGAATGCCATACAATAATAGGAGGAAATTCTTCAGTTTGTATTGTAGAATCCTTGATGGCCACAACTAACTAAATATCATGTTGAATATCCGATTAATA
The DNA here is from genome assembly GCA_026537445.1 of Silvatares holzenthali. Taxonomy (NCBI): domain Eukaryota; kingdom Metazoa; phylum Arthropoda; class Insecta; order Trichoptera; family Pisuliidae; genus Silvatares; species Silvatares holzenthali. The sequence goes on from JAPMAF010001181.1 coordinate 4,811, forward strand.
TTTCATTCACACTACGATCCAATAATCTTCAAATTCATGTTACCCTTTTTAAATATGTTAAACATAAAATTATTTAAGTATTTTCATAGGTTTTCACGATCAAGATTCGCAATTAGAAGACTTTTGAGTAGTCATGTCATGTTGTGACACTTTGTTTGACAACGTTTCGGACCACATTGCAGTATCCATCTTCAAGGCGAGTCTGTCTGTGTGAAAAGGCACCCTAAAATATTTTTTTTTGTCTATAACCACTAAATACTATTTAATTAATCCACCCAACAAGTTTCAACTATCTGCTAGTCATGGCAATGTACTTTTTTTTTAATCAAATACCAGATAGTCGAAACTTGTTGGATGAATTAATTAAATAGTATTTAGTGGTTATAGACAAATGAAAAATAATTATATCAAAATTGAGAGCCACAAAGTTACTGAAGAAAAATTGAAATATGTTAAACTAATTTACCATTCTTAGTTAAGTATTAATCGATATTTATCTTCACTATCGGATTTCAAGTACATACAGATATTCATAATAATCCTTCCATACTTCTTTCACTATAATATTCATCTACAGCATGCCATTTCTATCATGTACTGGACCAAGACCTTCAAAATCAAAACCGCTTCTGGCAGACTTTACCTTCTTCCAAAATAATTTCATATTGGCCCTGAAATCATTATTCATCCTTATAGATTCATTTTTCGCGAGATGTTCTTTTCTCTCCTTCACTCCTATTTTTTACATTGTATTCTTGCATGCGCATATTCCTCATCAGATTTAACTCTTAAATCTTTCATTTCATCATCCCACCATCCATCTCCAGTCTTTCTTCCTTGCTTACTGATATCACAAACTTCCTTAACAGTCTTGCAAACTTATTTTGAGATGATTCCATACATTTTCTATAGACTCATTCGTCATTTCACTATCTTTTAACTCTCTTTCTAACTTGCTTACATAATTTACATGTTTGCTTTAATCTACTAACTTTTTCACCCTTACTCTAATATTGGGAACTGTGCTGCCTCACTTTAAACTGCCATTCTTTGAACCAGGTATGGGTAACCTTTGACATGTTGTGTACCAAACTTTAGTGTGCAAATACGTTCGTGGGCCCCGTTTAAAAGTAGTGCCTTTAAAAGTAGTGATCATAATTTTTAGCGATAGATATCAGACATGAAATAATATGACAATGTTATTATAATACAATTTATTAAAATAACAAAATGAAATGAAAAAATAGGTACAACATTATAATTAAATGGTGAAATTTGGAATTATTACAAATTACAAAAGTTAAATAGCGACACCGAAATCAATGGGACACTTGAGCTTGAATTTGGGAAACTAATCCATCGATGTTTAGATTAATTCCACTGATACAGAGACGTAAAGAATTTTCCAAATTATCGTCAGTCAGCCTTGTACAATGTTTTGATTTATTAACTTTCATCATTGAAAAGAACTGTTTGCATTTATAAGTGCTGCCAAACGCACAAATCAATCTTCTTGCGAATTTTCTAAGCTGCGGAAAATGGTCTTCTTCGAGGTATTTTTTGTAGAAATCGCACAACTCCACATCTTCAAATTTAGATTTTACGAGTGAGTTTTCTTGAATCTCGATTAACTCCATTTGCAAGTGTATTGGAGCATTTTGTACATTACTTTTTGTTGGAGTAGCAAATAAATTGAAAGTCTTCCATGTTTTTGAAATCATTTAATCTGTTAGAAAATTGCTCCAACAGTAACTTGAGTTTTTCAGCATATTGAGCAGCAATTGATGAGCAATATTTTCATACGCAGAGAGTGTGGTAAAATGGTAACTGTTACCAGACAGCATCTATGCCTCCCACAAGCGGATTTTGTTCTAAAACGCTTTCAAATGGCTGAACAAATCATTTCTGGAACAAGGCATTTCTGGTTGAGCTTACAGGCTATTTGAATGATTTAAATTTGAAACTTCAAAAACAAGAACAGTTTGTGAATACTAACTGTCCTTGTTTTTGAAGTTTCAAATTTAAATCATTCAAATAGCCTGTAAGCTCGACCAGAAATGCCAACTCACATATTCATTTTGGGTCACTCAATTCAGATAGTGGTTTATCTTCTATTTGCATAAAATCTGCTATATCATTTCTAAGCTTGTATAATCGTTTCAGCATTTTCCCTTTGCTTAGCCATCTGACTTCACAATAATATGTTATGTCGTCATATTCGGCTGATATATCATTTAAAAATGCCTTGAACTGACGATGGTTAAGCTCTCGGGATCGAATAAAATTGATGGTTTTTACAACCACATTCATAACATTCTGGAGTTGAATGGACTTAGCTTTGTTTATGAAACATTTGCTGCTGTTTTTCCTAATTTGCTGTAAGCTTCTGGATATTATCTTTTCTTATTTGTCCTGTCAGTCAGTGCAGCATAGGATGCTTGGTTGTGTAATACCTCTTTATATTGAATTCTTTCATCGCTGAAATGGATTCATTACACAACAAATAAATATAAAATAAAAACGAAAAATCTTTTCCCTAACCCTCAACAAACCTGGCGCCTGCCCAGTACCAGGGCTGCGCGTCTTCTTAACAACCTACCGAATGCCTTGGACATATTTCACGACCCATTATCTTGCATTATGGAAACATTGCGTCTTTCTGTATCATCTCTGCCTCTTTCCCTATCTCTTGATAATCGTCTCTCAATTTTTTACTTCTACCTACCACTCTTTTGCTTTACTTTACATATATTTGCTTTTTTATATTAATTATTGTTTATTATTTCCTTTTTCTGGTATATTATTTCTTTTTCTTGTTTACTGTTTCTTTTTTCATGTATTTGGTACTTTGTACTGTTAAATAAATAAAATAAATAAATAAAATAATACCACGAAATAATAAATAAAATAAATAAAATAATACCACAAATAATAAAATAAATAATACCATGGAATTTCAATAAAGAAATAAATAAATAGGCATACCATTGTGCAAGATAAAAAAGATTTCTTCAGTACATTTTTCTTGAAACTGGCGACCCTCTGTATTTATTTTTCGTTTCTTTCCACCAGACATCATTTTCGTTTACTTTTCGTTTGATAAACTTAATAACAAAATATAATTAGTAAGCGCTCAAGATGCACACAAAGTTACAAAGCAAATTGACCATTAGCAGTTCGCTAGGATTTTTTTCTTTCTTTATTTACTACACATGAGATCATGGCACCACCGTCTGTCTAAATCTGTAACATACTGTACAATTGCACAAGTAAATGCTGTGTAGCAATTGGAGGAGAGATTGAAAACCTGGTAATTCAGTTCTAGTCACAAAACATGGACAAATCCATTTCACATGACTTACAATACTGAACGATGGTATTGCTCCAGGGCGATACAAGATCTACCACTCTTTTCCAGTCTAGAGTGAATATATATTTTTAAAGGCATTTTTGCTGTTTTTAATTTTTTCTAAGTATATTTTTATACATATAATTAAAATCTGATGAGAAAAATGCATTTTTATGTACATATTTTTTTCGCTCCGGTGGGATTCGAACCCGCGACCTTCAGCGGTTTAGTCAAGTATCTTTAACCACGAGGCCGAAAAAAAATGTTAAACTCCACATTGCCTTCGTCTTTTATCACTGATTGTGTAACGACTAAACAACTTAATAAAAAAATAATGTTAATAAAAAATATATTGATAATATTTAATATTTCAGTTTAGCTAGTGTGATCAGATATCGTAAGTATAAAGTAGGATTGTCTATGGTGGAAGTGTCAGCAGATGCAAATAAATTTTCGCGTTAATTTTTTCAAGAAATTGAGGATTTTTTGGAACAGATATTTATTCACTTTCCTTATTTGTTTTCATATCTTTCTTCATTTTCTCACATTTTTATTGTTTTTCCATTCGTTGGTTTAATTATTATAGATAATTTTTTAATCATACATTTTTGATCACTGTAGTTCACTTTTTTCCTTTTGTTTTTTTTATCCAAAATGTCACACGACGGTTGCAAAAATACAGACCCTCCGGACATTGACTATAAAAATAAAAGGCGTCGTCTCTCCTCTCCAAACACAGAAAAACCAATCTCCTCTTCTCGTATTCCTTCCTCAGATATGTTTCCGGCCCAAATTTTAGATGCGTCAGAGCAAAAAATACGTTATAATGCAACATCAGCTGCTCCATTCATTATACATTGTTACAAAAAAGAGTTTGTAAAAACAATTCATCCAATTGAGTTTGGAAAGTACGTCCACTCCAATAGATATCACGGAATTGCAGTCGGTGGTGCGAAATCGGAAGGGAGATTTAAGATCTCTGTCGAATTCACATCCGTAATATATGAAACGAAACCATATATATTTTTTTTTTTGTAATATATCAAAATATAAACCACCTGACAATCTGAATTGTCAATTGGCTGAGAACATCCCTAGTGGATGAAGGCCATTACATATATATAAAAAAAAAGTATAAAGTAAGCTGTTTTTCCAATAATTAGAGATATTTCTTTATGGCAACTTCTTTACTTTTGAATACACTCTAGGAAGAAATGTCAAAATTATTTTGAAATGACTTTTAGAATATATATTGTGTTAGTATTTTTTGTGACATGTAAGTTATTTGAATGGTTTAAATTTTTTTAAGGTAGTAACGAAAGAACAATGCGTGGTTTTAAATGATAACGTTTTTATTACGATCGTACAAATACAGTTTTTTGTTTATATATTTAATCGATTACGATTCCGGATTTATCTGTTTACAATTTGTTTTTGGGGATTTATTTTGATAACAGTCGTAATTAGCGAAACAAAATTAATTTTATGCTTAATTTAACGTTAAACATTTTTAACAATCATATGTATTTTGGTCATTCATATTTTGCAGGGATGGCATTAGTATCTCCAGAGGAAATGTCGGAAGACTTTCAATTAGGAACTATGGATACCGTTGTAGAATCGGAAATGATTCCACCATTCATTGATTTGCCATCGTTCGACAATGATACATCTAAACATGCATATGAAAATGACATTATTGACTCCATAAGCAGTTTGAACGATTCTGATACACCAAAAACTATTAATGAAACACGAAAAACCATCAACTGTAAATTAACTCATATAAATGCAACGGCCGAAGAACGCTTTGGCCGAACTGTAGAAATGGTAAACAGTTCTAGATTGATGGATCTTCTAGTGTCTGATAATGAAATTACTAACAAGGAGACCGAAGCGAATTGCATGGTCGTTTTGTTCTACTCCAGGTTATGTCCATTCAGTGCTTTTGCGGGACCGCACTTCAATGGTCTTGCAAGATCTTTTCCGGATATAAAAATGGTGGCCCTCGATGCGCTCAAATATCACAATGTGAATACGCAGTACGGAATAGTCGGTGTTCCCACATTAATATTGTTTCACAACGGCAGACCGATTGCTAAGTTCAACGGGACTGAATATACAGTTTACGCTTTTGTGAAATTTATTAAAATATGCACAGGAATAAAAGAAGACGTTATAGTAGTGGTATCCCAAGATTTCCAAGGACCAGTTCCTAGTGTGGTGGATAAAGAAATAGATTATTTCTTAGTATTATCTTGGATATTTATTCTTATTTGCTGTATTTATTTTGCGAGCAGATCGTCATGGTGGAAATTAATCATGGAATCTATTCAAAATATTTGGAGAGAATCTGCAGCTCAACACGATCATGACCATATAGATTAGCAATTCTCAATTCTAGGTTATTTGTTTTACACATGTGTACAGTATGTAATAAGTTATCAAATAAATAATTTTATCCTAATTATCTTTTACCACATGCAATTGTTAGTAATTATTTATTTACTGCAAAGATTATTTATAAAACACTGTTTTTATGAAAAAAAAAACTTCGAGAGCAGTGTACAATTTTTCTTAAATATTTGAATAACATCATTGTTGTTATTTTCTGGGTTGTATATTGTATCATAAATGTAAATTATTGTTTTAGTTGCAATAACAAAATGTTGAATCTATTCATAATTTCATATTAAAGATTTCAAAATTGTAATTGTAATCAACTAAATATATACTATTCTGTTTAATAACTTTCTCCCATCTCTTGGTGAGTTTTATTATCCCAGTTCTATCAATCCTACCACATATAAAGCATTACCTTCTGGAAGTATTTTTTTTTATCTTTTACTACACCATGACACCACCATCCGTCTGGGTCTGTAACATCTGTACGATCGTACATGTAAACGCTGTGTAGCATTCGGAGTAGAGATTGAAAACCTGGTTATTCAGTTCTAGTCACGAAACATGGATAAATTTATTTCACATGGCTTACAATACTGAATGGTGGTTTTGCTCCAGGGTGATACAAGATCAAATCAAATCAAAATCGTTAATTTTGCATAGGCCTAATTACGCTCTTACAAATTGTTAAAATGAGTATTACATATGCAAAGCTTACATCTAAATCTGCTGCAAGGAGCGTCGTCACAATATATAAAATAAAATGTAAATATAAGTGTAGTAGATAAATTAAACATATATCTGCTGTAAAGGGGCATCGTCGGAATACATTAAATTATCTAAAATTGATATAAATAACCTAATTCTATATCTGCTATTGTAGCATTGTCAAATGTACAAAAAAAAACATTTTAAAAGCTAGTGGCAGACGGTACAGGCCATGCATTTTGATGCCCCATGTATTCCTGTATAATCCCATCAATTATGACACTTTCGAATATTTCCCTCCTATTCATGCTTTCATCAGATTCCTCCTAGGCATGCTTTCTATCAATTCTCTTGAATCGTGCAGATCTCTTCACCTCATGCAACATTTTATTA
>JAPMAF010001182.1:0-11663 GCA_026537445.1 Silvatares holzenthali
ATAATAAAACATCAACAAAGATACAAACATGGGAAAATAATATTATAATAAATTATATTCATTTAGTTTTGTTTCACACATTATTATTATTTATATAAATAATTAAGATAAAACATTTCAAGAGGAAATTGTTTCAAAAGATGCAGATAATACATAAATTATATCTTTTAAGTTATAGTAGAAAACATCCCATATGGATTCTTTGCCACATACAAGTGTTATTTAATCAATTTGAACTTTACAAAATGAAGTGAATCGCAACAATCTGCTAAAATTAATTTTATCAATGATTTACAGAAAAGAGTAAAAGCGATATCGCTTCCAAAAGATTATCATATAATACAATTGAATAACAAAAGTGTCATAATTAAGAATCTTGTTTTATTTGTGGAGTAAAAGTTGATTTATAAACTGATTTTTTCTTTTGAAAGGCTTCTATGTAAGTGATGGTAGAATACATCCTGATTATTCAAAAAGGGACAGAAAGAAAAATCAATATCCATACAGATGTTGAGCTTTTCACGTCGTCTGTCGATTCAAAAATACGACAAAAGGGTTTGCAAATCCTGTCCAAATCCTAGGCAAAAAGTATCGAGTAAACAAATTCTCGCCCCCGTCAAATGAACTACACAATGTGTAACAAATTTCAGCCAGCACCTGTCCGTGAGTCGGAATAACGGTTCAAGTTGGCTAAACTTTTATCTGTTTTATCCCAAATGCCTTGTGGGGATAAAGCTCAAGTGCCTGCGAGCTTCCTGGCTATCCCGGGCAATCGACACTTGGGATTTTTGGATAAAGGGAGGAGCCATTTCCTGAATCCCTCCCACCCGGTACAAAAGAAAACGTAGACGGTCAATTGTGCTTTTCTTGACATCAACATGACTCGAAGTAAATAAAATAATAGCCAATTATTACACCTACATTTATTTGGTAATGATTAAACTAATTCTGATTGACGTCTCAAAATAAAAATGAACAACTTTTTATTAGGTACGGAATAAATGGTGACGTTAAAACCATATAATGGTCATCGAGGATTTTTTCAACATTTATTTAATAAGAGCAATGAAGAAAATACTAAGGTAATATGAACCTCTCCAACAGCTCATAATATTACATAGAGTTATATTAATATGTTGGAATACTTACAATGAAGACAGACATTAAGATAGTGGTTATGCAGAAGAGATGGTGGTTGAATTATCACATGTAATGATTAACGGTGGTTCCCAATTCTTAAAGAAAGCTACTGTTATTTTCATATTATGATAACGGATCATATATTGAAAAGCTTAACTACAATCTTTATCAGTTCAAATCTAAGAATACCAAGAAAAGAAGAGGCATACTCTGGAGAAGATTTGTGTGAATAAGTATGGAATGTGACTCGAGTTTTTTTATCTGTCACAATAATACATCATCAAACCGTTTCCCTGAAAGGATAGGCAGAAAAGGTCGCCCGACCTACCCCTCTATCTCTTGCATCATTCACGTTCATACATCTCATCATTGTATACTCTGCGATTATTAAGACTGAACAAAGCCTTCGATTAGAATTTGGTTATTCCGTTAATGCCTCGATTTTTTGGGAAACCCCCTTAATTTATACCTTCTAGATTTATATCGTAAATTTTTCGTACTAATGTCTCGGTATCCATTCATTGGCATGTTAACATGCCCAAACTATCGCAAATAATTTCTCTTACTTTTGTCAATAACGCTCTAACCCTCTTCACATTCTGCCTTTATATCTAAATACCTTACTCTGTCATATACTGTTTTACCACAAATTCTTCTAAGAGATCTCATCTCAACAGCATTTATTTTACTTTCATTCCTTCTCTGCCAAGTCTGTGTTGTTTTTTGCCACAGTGTAGATAATTTCTACAAATCAATATTAAAATGTTAGTTTTTTGTCACTTTATTTAATTTTTTGCGGAGTTCGACGCGCTTCACTATATTTGAGCATCTTCAGGAACTGGATGCTCATATAGATGCTCAAATAAAGTGAAACGCGTCGAACTCCGCAAAAAACTCAAGTAGTATAGTGGCAAAAAACTAGCATTTTAATATTGATTTGTAATAATGGATTACCACAAAGTTACATCCGAAAAAATAAATTATAGATAATTTCTCTTTACATGAGCCATTTATAAAATTGGTAAATTAGTAAATTGTTTTGAAATTATTTTATGATATATTATCATGACGTTACTAATAAACTTGTTAACTTAACAATTTAAGAAACTTATGCAAAAGCAAATGCCACCGAATCACGAGCATAAGAGCGCAGTATTCGGCGCACAAGTGGGTTAGCCGAACTATATGTAGGTACGGAACTCAGATAGTAGGTGTAGATAGCATACATCTAACCCTGTTGTAAATTATCCGATCAATGGAGCGTTAAACTGGAAGCCATTTCCAATTCCAGATACATTTTCATGTTCTTTTTTCAGTTCTAAACCGTCCCCGTTCGCCTGCTCGTGCCTGCGCCAGTCCCCTGGCGAGGCATGAAGCTGCTAGCGAACAGCGTTAAGCCTTTCTCATGCTTCAAAGTACGGAATCCGATATTCACGGCTCTACACGTAAAATGTTTATTATTATATTTATTGAAAAAATATCAAATGAGGCATGTCTCAAATTAATACGCTCTTTAGGATGCTAACACACTCGTAGATCGTTTTAAGTTGAACCTAAAACTGTAATAAATTATTAACAAGTTTATTATTCCAAAAAAATTGGCCGCGCCAAATATAAAAACTAAAACATAATCCTAATTGCAAATTAAACATATTTTAAAAAAACAAACATTATTTTAGGTAGTTTAATGGTTGAAGGAATATGTGAACCAGTCTAACCACAGATAGGAATGCGCAAAAAAAAATAACGACACAAGCAGCTTGTAGCTTAATGTAGAAATAAAACATACATACATAACATCACGCCATTTCCGATAGGGGTAGGTAAATAGAATGGAGCGCCATATGTCTCTATCCTGACACACAACTAGCTTCCTCCACGTTCAGGCATCTCCTCATACTCGCACGACGGTTGTTGTGGCTTCTAACATTGCCTTCGTTAAGAAGTTGGGAAACTTGTTCCTGCCAAGATCTTCTAAGTAAGATATGTTAATAATATATTTCAATCTCAGTGTTGTTCATTTCTATATTTTAGAAAAATATTATTTTGACATGAGTCTTTGAAATGATTAGACAATATTATATCCCTAAAATGACTAAGAGCTGAAATAATTGTAGGCACTTCTATAAGAATTGTGTGTGTGTGTACGTTAAGTTAATTTACTTTAATACAATTTTATTTTTTTCTTAGTCTCAACCACTAATTTAATTTATAAATTCAATTTGTGTTGGCCATGGACAGGCCATGTTCAAGAATCAAATTTATTTTTCGATGTGTTTGGCGGGATCGATGTAAGAAAAACGTTATTTTATTAAACTGTATATGAATGTATTTTTTGTAGTAAAATTACTTTTAATAATATAATACAACAACCTTATTTCAACACTTTAAAATTTATGTATAATAAATTACTGTTTTTTTATTGATACAAAGTTCAAAAGTTTCCATTTGACACCGGATCTACAGAGTAGGTAGGGTTTTCTAGAGCACTTGTCCCGTGTGGACTAAGCTAGAAATCTGTATTCTGCGAAGTTATTTCTCAGTATAAGGAGAAAATCACAAAATCGCAGACCAAAAACAATAATAGCCTTACATACTCGTATATGTCTACCGCAGTCTGGATATTGCAGCGGTTTGCTGCATCTCTTGTGCTCTTCTATTGTCCCTTCCTTTCTATCTAGCTACACCAGACTTAATCTCGCCGGAACGGAAAATGTAAACAAAATAAACTTCGCTTATGGAAAGCCACGAATCCTCCCGTTTCATCAAAATGCAACAAGGGTTTCTTTTTACAATACTTCACGAAGGTATTCTGTTGGATCCGCAGTTTGCGTCTAAAGTCAAGGTTTTCTTATTATGCAGAAATTATCAAGCCACAAGCCTCCTTCAAATTCTCAATTGTTATTGTTTATTTTGTGATACTGCGCGGCAATAAAAATTTACAGAAAGTCTACTAAGAAAGTTTTAGTTGGGAAGTTGTTCTTCGTGAATTTTAGATATTTATTTCGAATAGCTTAAGCATGTGTAGTTTAGAAATATAACACTTAATAACATTTCTTACTTGCGATGTTAAATTAAATTAAATTATACTATGTAAAACCTGAATTCTTCTATGAAAATTCTTGGTGAACTCGTTATTAATATGCTTATAACATTACACAGGCAGACTCGCCCTGAAGATGAACACTGCAATGTGGTCCGAAACGTTGGCAAACAAAATGTCACAATACGACATGACCACTCAAAAGTCTTTGACTTGCGTATGCAGTAAACTCTTTATTTCACAAACATTTAGAAATTAGTAATAGTACATATTTAAATAAAAGATCAACGTTTTGCAATAATATACATATTCATGTTCTCCGTAGCTTTCAAATATAGGGTCAAAATATTGATCAAGAATTAATTTAATTGCCTTGCATAAATTGTATATAAATATTTTGTGTTTATTTTCAATAGTTCTATTTGCATGTAGCCTTTTTTGTTTCGCAGCAGCAAGATAAAAATACAAAGCATGCAAACGTGGAATGTACGTTTTTACAAAGAGCAATGGAAACAGGGGCCAATCCAAAAAGCACTCATCTCATGATGGATAGATTCTAAATTCAATTCCGGCGGATATAAATAAGGAGGCTTTGCGGCGTATTACGCCGAGGCCTAACAGCAATAATGGAATGCATTCAATTTTCTCGCCGTTGCAAATGAGTTGTAATGTCTCTCCTACTCAGCCTACCGCCCATCCCCGCAGCAGGTGTTCGGGGGAATTGATACTCCACAGCGGCTGAGGGTGTCGAAGGGAGGGTTTACATTGAAATGCTCTCAAAAGCCTTCGCGGCGTCCCCGCGGCTGCGGGTAGCCCTTCGGCTCTTTAGTCCCCGATCTTTCTAGTGCCGTCATTTCCTTGGATGAAGTCTGGAGGAAATGTGATGAGTTCGAGTCGTAATAATTAATGCTTTATGTAGCACATTTCACGATATGCGTACAGTCACAGGTGCTATGTCACAATCTTCTGAGAGATCTCATCTAAGCAGAATCTATTCTATTTTCATTCCCTCTCTGCTATGTCCAAGTTTCACCCTCGTACATCACTTTGATGAACATAAGAATAGTAAAACTGATACACCGTATAAATGTATCCGATAGGACAGTATGGCGATGGAGCTGACAGAAAGACTAAAGAATCTAATGTATGTGATGAGATTCATAAAAGTGAATGAGACGAGACATACAAAAATATAACGGGATAAGTAAGGTTTCATTATATCTGCCTCCCCTGCAAAGTGACGTGGTGTGTATTTGTGTACAGTGAAACGGTACAATCATTTTCCACTGTCTCTTAAGTCTTGTTTAATTTATTTATTTATTGGATGATATATTGAAAAATGATTAAAAATCACCATAAGAGCGCTTTATAAATTTAGTGCATTTAAATTAACCTATATATTTACGATCAAAACATCTTGTGCAATTCATATTATACATATAAAACGGAATAATTAATTACAAAAAAAATATTATAGATTGACATGACAAATAATTCTAAAAGAATATAATATAGTTTAATGCATATTATAATATAGTTAACTCTATATTTAATAAGAACCAAAGAAGAAAAAACACTGTAGTTGCCATGACGCAATGTCGGCGCTCGCTCTGTCTGCCCTCCCTTGAATTCTCCGATTGATTCGTTTTGCACAAGATATAATAATCATTTTAGACTGCAAAAAATACAATATATTGAAATTATATTAACGTTTCGTAAAGAATTATAAAAATATGTAGTCTAATAATATATTGCAAACATATGCTGTATCTAAGCTAAGGTTGGTATGTAGTGTTTTATTTACATTATTTTAATCAATACATTTAGTTATTTTAATCAATATTTGGTATTAAACCATCAGATTTTTTCCTACATCCACTGCTATTACTACTATACGAATACCAAATATTACGTTTTCCTCTTAAGTATGAGGATACGGGTGGATATTGCACTAATTAAAGTTCACAATTTGACATTACCATTGAAACACAGCGAGTATGCACAATATTTTATGACTAACGCTATGGTATACGTTAAAAATGATATACTGGTTATTTTGAAAGTTAGTAAAATAAACTGTAAACACATGTTACGTTTCCGTAGAAAAATTTTAAATATTTATTAAAATAAAACATTGTTAGTTAGGATGACAATTATATAAGAAAACTATTGTAAAATATAGTGACCACGGTTTGTGACGATTTTTTCCCAAATTTATAAGATATTGGAGATGCAAAAAACTTTAATATCGATGTCGTAATGGAGTCTGGAATCTTTATAAAGACATATTTTGGTAAAGGTTACTCGTGGGTGCCGCAACGATAATGGGGCCACATGGCGCCGTATTCAAATTTGGATTCTAATTCCCCACTTGATGCTTACGGGAGATGAGAGACGGGAGCCTTCCAGGTAGGCACTCGCGCATTGCCATCCCGCGGTGATTATCTTAAGGACGCATCTTTAGAGATTTTTCGTTTCGCCGTCGCGACGCCCTCCCGGCTGGCGACGCCAGGAATCAGCGAGGAATATAGCGATTCCAGATTTTCCTGGGCAAGGTAAATGTGCTCCAGAATATTCATGAGAAAAACAAAATAAAGAATGAATTCAATTTAAATGGACGAATAAAGTTTGATGAGTAAAATTGAACACAAATTTAATTTTTTTTAACAGAGCAATGCAATTAAAAGTGAAAATTTTGACTGACTGGAAATGTATTTGAATATTCATACTCTGGATAAATTACGTTTAATGTTGTTAATTAAATTTATATTATAAGTTTATTTTAATATAATAATGATAACAGAATTTTATGTTGCTAACTATTCTTGCTTTAAAAATACTCCAGGAGCAACTGGGACATAGTCTAGTAATAGAGTATAGAGGCCGATGCCACTCTCAAAATTTTATTTATGAAGGGTTTATACCTATTTTTTTTTGTCTTGTCATTGTTATTTCATTTTGCTCGTAACAAAACTAATCTATTTATAATTTTTAATTTGTGTATGTACATTAAGAATGCTGAGGACACACGTTATCGAAGGTTTGACAAGGTTTTGTTTCTTTTATATTTTTAATATGTTTTTATTTATGTTAAACCGTCTGTTTGTGTCCCAAATAAATATAAATAAAAATCTACAAAGTAGTATTTTAATTTATGCACAAATAAATTTATATTATATTTAGTTATAAAAAAATATTTAATTCGGTGAATAAATAATTCTACTTTAATGCATAGCTTTTTTTTGAATTTATAATAAAATCTCCACGAAAACAAAAATGACATATCTTAAAATCGATTTCAAATATCATAAAGTTACCAACAAAAATATCAAATCAATAAAAATCTCTAACAGCGCTCAACTAGAAGAGATAGATTTTAATAATTTTTGTATATATGTTAATATATTTGACATATGAAAATGAATACCTTTCTCCAAATCGTCACGCATTCCTTTCCTCAAAAATCACAGTAATATTTTGAAAACGGTCCATTCCTTCAAGGATATCCATAAATTACTACACAGTACGATTGTTGCTGCTCCCTTTTCTCTCAATTGTCTCTGGGAATTAAGTGTTGTTCATAAGAGGCGAGAAATAAATCAATGTCGATAATCACACTTGAGATGCCAAACAATGAAGTACGGAGAACTGGGGTACCGAGCACTGGAGCAGCGAGAGTAACGCCCCTAGAGAAGGGTAACCATAGAGGGGCGCATAGCATTTGCTAGGCCCTGATGTTTAATTAATTCCTCAGTCAAACGGGTGATCTGGGAATACGGTTGGAGGCTGCGAAATTACTTGAACGCGTATTCAGTGGACATGGTTAATATAGATACTATACTCCTCCCTACCTATTTAGCGTACATTTCACATGGGTATTAAAACGTTTATACATTTTTATTAATAATATCGTGTGGTCTATTATATGGCTTTTTTTAAGTCTCGATACATATATTCTCAATAGGGGTAGGAAGATGTAATGGAGCAATCATATTTATGTGTGCATAAGGATCTCTTTTCTAAGTTATGAAACTTTTGGGTGTCAAAGAATTTTTAGTAATTATTTCGTGCTGTGATATTTTGTTATCTACCGTTTCAGGCCATATTGAAGTGTCATTTTCAGGGCGAATCTGTCTATGTAAAATACAGCTGAAAGTCGGCTAACTTTTATTCATATCGACTCGCCTTGAAAGTGGACACTGCCTTGCAAATTTAATCGCCGGAAAAACCTACGACCATAAGGATTAGGAAACGTGTTTCTACTAAGTTCTTCTCGGCCTTTCCCGTATTGCTTCACCAAGTATATTCACACACTTTGTTACGCTTTCTTTCATTTGCGATTCTTGACCAAATCATCTTAAATAACCAATATTCATTCGGTTTATGAATATCACATTTTGATTGGCATTCTCCACTGAAATTTTATTTTTTCAATGGGCTTACTACGGACCTATCCACAGATTTTTCTTTATGATATAAATTATAGAGATTGCATAAAAAGAGATATCAGGAACGTGTGTATGAGAAATTTTCCTAATGTGTCATTTTTGGAAGAAGAAATTAGAAGATAAGAGTGAATTGATAACAACGCATACCCAGGAAATCTTATATATGAGGAAATAGATATTTAAAATGAATGTCAGTAGTAAAAGCGAAATAAATCTGACTTCTGACGAAAAGATTGATATATTGTATATGCAATGTACAACTTAGTTAAAAAAGTGTAGAATCGTTCTTAAACAACTTTCCATTTTATACAAAGTTTATAAATAATACAACATATGAGTTAAGTGTAGGTATGAGCTCTCCTGATTTCGACATAACCAAATTTATAGAAAATAAATGTTTCAAATGTTGACGTTTTATTCCTATTTTAGCTCTTTATGAAAGCCTGCGCATTATCTCTCGTTATAGTGATAGTAGAGATGTAATATCTGTGAACTATAATCACAATCACGGATCGACTATTTAGTCGATAGTATGTTCACACTTATCCACTACAATGCACATAGTACGGTTGATGGCAGTCGTTATATACATTGTATTTATGCTAATAAATCAAAAGACAATCGATTTGACATTTTTTCCTTTTTACTGTCGAATAACTATCGATTTGATAATATTTGACATATTTTATTATTTTTTCATGCATTTTCAAACATGACTAAATAGCTGTTCAACCAAAATAATGTGTCCGCAAGACCTAACTTGCAAATATTGTTTTAAAACCGTATTACAGATTTACATGAGGTGTGATCGGGCTATTAATTTGGTCAATGTTTAACTGTAAATAAATTTGTTTTTATCATCATTTTCTCAGATTGAAATATTATTTTGGTTCGATTTGTTCGGTGGTAACTTTGTGATAGGAGACTTCCTTATTTATTTATTGTCAATTATTTAGAAACTAAATAAAACAATACTAAGTAGCTTTGTTCGAAAACACGACGCGTTTCGGTCCTTTACTGGGCCATTCTCAAGTGTGTATTATTTTGGTGGTAATAAAGTATGTTTGCAAATTAAGTACTATGTGAATGGATAATGTATGAAAGAATCTGGTAAAATCAAAACAAGAGATGTTGACTCGGGATAATGCTTTTGACTGGTTAGCTATTCCTTTCATATAATTCGTATCATCTCACCTTCTCGAGATGATCCAGTTTAAAAAGTCAATCGAGGGATTGCCAATAAATTATTCTTGTTAAATTTACGGAGGTTTCTGCTAAATTAAATTGAGTTGCTCCGCCAGAACGTGGGATGATTAATGAAGACTCCATCTAGCGTTCAACTGTTGAGCGCCAGATAATGTGGAGTGGTGGCAAACAGCTCAGCGGCTGAATGTTCCAGTAAATGGTGATAAATAATTCAGGATTCACTCGATTGCGTGTAAGATGGAGCATACATGATTATCAAGGAAGATTCAATAATGTTTTATTTACATCTGCTCGAACTGTTACACGCAGTAAATAAAATAAGGTTTTATTTCTAAAATATAACAGAATTGGTTGCGATTTGTAATGTCTAATTTACGATCACTCTATTTTACGCTTATACATTATACAATATTAAGTCGTCATATCATTTTTTCTGAAGCGATTTCCAAGCGCGATATCATCTAAAAGATTATTTAAAATGATACAGTGATATCTGATTGGTTTTTGAGAAGCCTTCCTCACAGAAACGGAGAGAAACAATTGAAATGGTATTTAATTAACGCTTATAATATACTATTTGAATAAAAACCAAATCTTTAACATTATTTTGAAAACGCTTGAGGTATTTTGAAGCTTTTTGCATCTTTTAGAGCTATTGCCAATTACGAATTAAGTATTATGCTATACTAAATAAATACAAATTTAAATAATCACAAACCGGCCAACAAAAGCAAAAAATATATTGAAATTACTGCATTTGGTAATTAATAAAAGGCGTTGTACAATATAACATTGCTTATCTAACAATATTTTAGGCATTTTTTTCATTTCTGTTTTTCTTAATTACTTTCTCACACCAAAGATTCAATTCCCCAAAACAAGTATATTCGCATTTAGTTGAAAGATTTAGTTTTTTTTTTTACTTATTTTACACAAACACATTACTTACGCTAATTGGCTCGTTACAATAAACTTTATGAAATAATTATTATCCTATATAAAACATTATTGGTTAAAGTTGCAAAAGTGTATAAAGTAAGCATAAATAATAACGTACGTGAAGATGTTTTATAATTATTTTAAGTTATAAACTATAGTTATTTGCGGGTATGGATTTAAAGATGAATTTTTAGTAAAAGAGTATTGAAATGTTACTAAACAATCTTTAAGTCATGCAAATATTGTTCGAAATAATGTCAATACTCGTCACTACTGCATCTGAGACGCTATGTGGGATGAGGTAGACTAAGGGATAATTAACACGGGACTTGTAGGAGGAAACACAGACGACGGAAGACCATTCCACGGCCGGACCGTTTCACACAAGAAAGACTTAGAGAATCTATTAGTTCTCATGCACTCAATATCAACTATCAACTATGAAGTGGTGACAGGCGTTTGCAAAATGCGCAGCTCTGCCAAACACAACAGCCTAAGGAATTAGCGACGCCAGTTCCCGAGAACATCTTCCATGAAAATATCGATAAAACAAGCAGATTATCCCTACCTTTCTCCTGTGCTCTAACGGCTGAAGACCAGCAGTGAGTGCTGGATTATTTATTGTCACCAGAGCAATCGATTCTAGAAGCGTCGGCACACTCCCCAATAGAGTTGCGCAAGTATTTAAAAATGCATTTTTCTATTCAGGTTTTAAATATATGTATGAAAAATATATTTAAAAAAATCAAATACAGCGAAAAAAATGCATTAAAAATATACATATTCACTCTGGACTGGAAAAGAGTGGTGGATCTTGTATCGCCCTGGAGTAATACCACCGTTCAGTATTGTAAGCCACGTGAAATGGATTTATCCATGTTTCGTGA
>JAPMAF010001183.1:0-11658 GCA_026537445.1 Silvatares holzenthali
TTTTACTATGTGTTCTCGAGTGGCCCACACAGTATAACAAGATTGATTAGGGCTTCTGGTGTTCTATCCAGTAATTATCTTGGGCGAGTTTTACCAGTCACCATTTTTTTTGCTCAATGAAGATGTTTAAAAGAAATGGATAATCCACATTGATTTCAAATTTGGTTCGTAGTCGTGATGACAAAGGACGCTTTTTGCCAATCAGAAGCTACCCTAAGTAGTTTTTTCTACCTCAAATAGTATTGTAAAACCGTCTGATTATTTTACGAGTCTTTAAAATCATCTTTTATTTTTATGTGGATTATTTAATTTATTTCAGTTTTTAGATGGGTATCTACAAACCGAAATAAATTAAATAATCCATTCTAACATTTTTTAATTCGCAAAAAATCCAACGTACAGAGTTATTTATTGTGCAACAAATAATTTGCACAAACATGAAACGAGCTGCATAAGTGACTATAAATACCGATGAACAAATTCAACAGTTTCGCATTCCTCCGTCTCTTTCGTTCTCTCTCGCAGCATCTCGCGCGCCCTGGCGGCCCGTGGTGGGGACTCCGCTCCAGTCCCGCGAAGCCTGATGGAGTATATTATTATTTTTTACCGTTATGAATGTAATCAACTTGTAACTAAATTGCTAAATGATAACTAATGAATTATGGACATCTCGGAATATTTAATGATGTTCGGCAATCTCGATAGCCGATCAAAATAATGCTGGATAGAATATTTTTACTGCATACTACAATATGTATGTGATGACTGATGATAACATAACGTTAACGACGTATTTCTGGCGATGACTCGAATCCCTCCGGGCGATTTCTACAAAAATACGTCAAAAGTATTAATTGTTTGATTAATTAATACTGTTTGGAAATCGTTGGGTGTTATCACTTTAGTCTGCGCACCTGCAAGATTATTGATTTCCTTGCAACGAGCGTACTTCCAACTTTTCTCTAACGCAATGCAAATATTTGAACTTTTAAGGCATAGATGGTAAGTTATATCTATTTCGTATTTATATATTATAACTTGACCTATAACATTCTTACATACATAAATACATACATAATATCACGCCATTTTCTTATCGGGGTAGGCAGAGAGAATGGAGAGCCACTTGTCTCTGTCCTGACACACAATCCTTGCTTCTCGACGTTCATGCATCTTGTCATACACGGTGGTTTCTAACATTGCCTACGTTAAGAAGCTGAGAAACATGCTCTTGCTAAGTCTTTCCAAGCCTTTCACGTACTGCTCTGCCACCAATATTCGCACTGTATATCAGTTTTACTATTCTTTCATTTGCCATTCGCCCAACATGTCCAACAACTTTCGTTCTGTTTATGATTGTTACTTTAATTGACATTCTTCCCTATATAATATATAATATAGAAATTAATACATTTGATGTATTAATTTCTAATCCTATCAGTACATTCTGCGTAATGATCTCATCTCCACTTTACATACTATGATATTCTTAAGTGAAAAATATATTTTGGTGACATTAACTCTAGTCTAAATGATGTCAGAATTATATTCATGGAACATTACTATTATGCAACATATGCGCCCAGCATTGGAAATTAAAACAAATTTCTTTTACAATATACGTATCAGTTAACAACAACAATATACCAGTTGAAATGACTTGACTCGTTCGAATGAAATAGCAGCTTGGAGAAGAGTTAGCGTGTCTGACTTTACCGGTATCGTTTTCGGATAGCGACGATTACATTCCGTGTGATCTCACGTAGCTATGGGGATCAATGCGGGTAGCTTGTTTCTTTCCACGCTGGAACGACTCACTTCTAAGCAGGGCTTAGTAGATTCTTCTTTAATATTCTGTCATGTTTTAATTTAGAGGTTTTAAATATTAACGTTCCTTGTCATACTGGGTTCCTATTTAAGATGTTTCTCTGCAGCGGTATTTCAGCCTTCAATCCCGATTTGGGATTTCTTGGGATTTAGATTATTGTTGTTTAGCGGGTGCGGTTACCCTGCTAATATAAATGATGAGAGTAGACGTAATTTCCAATGTTCTTTGTTCTCCGAATACACAGTGTAGAAATGCTAGTTTATGGTGACGGTGAATGTGTTGACGTTGTACGAATCGGATAGCCGAGCGACGGTTGCCTCAGGTAGGAATTTGATGATCTAACTTTGTTATATTGCGTTACACAACTCTTTATAAGGTGATTGTGAAGACTCTTCTGAAATCGATTATTGCAGCAACAATATTGTATTCCTTGAGGAAGGTGAACTACTTCTATAATCTTCCAAAGATTTACCGTTTTGGGTGATGCGCTTGGAATATTCCAGATGCATGAATTTACCTCACATATATTATTATCGGTAGTGTCAGCAGCGCTACAGTTGAATCGTTTTAGCATAGTTCAGTTTCGTTTGGCGTATTTTTTTGGAAATTAAATCTTAATCGTTCTTACGATGTCCTCTATGCATTGCAATTGCTGCATAAACGCCTCTATAATCATACTAGTATCGATTATATAAATAAGCAATTTGAGTATTTACAAATAGAATTCAAAATTATCGTGAGATAAAGCATGATATCCTCTGAGAAGAAACACTGATGGTAGAAGTTAATTCTAAAGAGTAACAGTTGTATACATTTTATATAGGTAACTTTACCTATTTTTAACCGTGTTAAAGGGATTAAAGACCTTCGCTATAATTGTGCATTATAAACTTTGATAGAATCAATAGTAAAAAATTAAAATAAACTATTAATGTTTCTCATGTGACAAAAGCCTCTCTAGAATCGTCAGCAGAGATTCTTAGGCATTTTTTTTATTATTAATAATAGGTGCGTGTAATATTAGTTATATGGCGCATATGTTTGATGGTTGACCTTCAGCATTTTGTTGGCGGTAGTAGGCAGGGGGGGGGGACTGCGTCAGCTCGCCGAATATTATTATTTTCAAACAATAAAAATGCCGTGCATATCTCATGCTAAGCGGCACGATTTCTGTCATCGCGTGTTTACTATAGTGTTATGAAATTTATCGACTCCTAACATTGAATATACTCTGTCAAATGAGATAAGCAGGGAATATAATGTTGTTGTTGTATACTACATTCAGAATGATGAACGATAAACCTATGGTTATTCAATCATTGTTTTATTATTTTTTCTGAGGTCTTTTCAAGTTCTGAAACCTTAACTAATTAATTAGAACTATTAAAGTTTTGAACATAATTTCGTAGGGAGTAAAGTTTCAAAATCCTTTATTAGCTACCTTTATTTCACAAATAAACCTCAGGATTGCGACTACCTCTCTAATTGGTTTGTATGGCTTCAACAACTCTCTACCAAATAGGTGTGAAGAGCCTCTGATATTCGTATATTTGTGTCATCCATTTCGCGAGGATTCATCATTCTTCTTTTATGACTTTCATTTTGTCTGTGACCACCAATCTCACTACGATGTCTTCTTTACTAGTAATGCAACAGATAAAAAGAAACCTTCTTTGGAGACATATCTAAAATAAAAAATAAGAATATTTCTGTAGATATTGTATGTAGAGTAATACTGTAAGCTATCGGAAAGAGACCGATGAAGGCTAATGCCAAAATAATTTAACCGTTAAGCAATATATAATATAAATCAATCATTTTATTGCGTTAGAGTTGTAACTTCAATTAATCTCGAAATAGTTATCAATTCAAATGCAAGTAGAATACGACCCAGGAGTGTATCCTGTGGAGAGCTTGCATTCTTTCACAAGCCAAATATACTTTATCTATGAAGAGATAATAACGAAATCTCTAAGTCAAAATGATAGTCGTTAAAATTGTGTGCGAGGCAGTATCGGAGTTCTTGGAAATTTCGTAATGGAATTGTTAATGAGTCGATATCTAAAATACTTCAGGCAACATACAATACTACATTGGCGGAGATGACACACACTTTAATTGAAGGCAGGTAGGGAGGAAGGCAGCCTTCGTAGGCCTTGATATTTCCACACATTAAAATATTTACAAATTTATTAAAGTTAAATAAATTATAATAACTGACGTGAAGATAGCATCCATTTTAATGTGCTTTTATCTTCAAAGTGGCCGAAAGAGTAATCTGGTTAAAGCTGCGATGTTCTTGTGGTAAAACAAGAATGGTAATCCTATTGGCATCCGCAATAAAAAGTATATTTTCCTCGATTCGATGAATGAATTCCGCAACCGGAAAACGACTGTAATTATTAATTATAATATTGCGTCAGTATGGTAAATATTTTTATCGCTTTGAGTCAAAATATCAGACAATATCTGATTGATTTTAAAAAAATTCTTAGATTGTAGCGTTTCTTTTAAATATTCTGATTGCAGGCGCACCTTCTTCAACAACCTTGAATTGTGTCTGAAGAAGATTATTTTGAGATGGCAATAGCAAATTTAGAATGACTGCAATGATATGATAACAGATAGGCTTACATAAAGTAATGATTAAACTGAACTGAAAAATATTTTCTTTGTCCGACAAAACATATTAATGTATTGTTGTGAATAATAAACCAACGTTCATCATATTAGGAACACGATTGATTCGTGGTTTATTATTATTACTATAATGCTGAAGAAAAAGTGAAACTAAAATACTGTTTACAATTAAGGTTTGTCAAAAACCAAGATTTGAAATGTGTATGACCGAAATAATTCTATGCATTTATTTATACTTATTTAATGGATAATTTATTAAGCGCAATTTTTATTGAAAAATCACCTCAAGGACGCAATAATAAAATAATTTAATTATGGTATAATTCAAGTATTATAGTATTTTATTGATATTTAATACTAGAACTAAATATAATACACAGCAATTACATTTATTTTCTTAGTCTTCAATCGTTAATATTTTATATAATTAATTCTTCACATTGGTTTCGGATTATCAACGAATCATAATCACAGAAATTTTTAAAATTAATTTTAATCTAATATTATTTCTAAATTAAATTTTCAAAAAATAAATGCCTATACTGTTGATTTTTAAGACATTTGTGATCATGGCTTGCTGATAAGTCGAAACTAGTAAGAAAAATTTGTGATATAATACATTGTGATTAAAGACTAAGAAAATAAAAGTAAATAGAATATAGAAATTAACCACAAAGTAACCAAAGATAAAGTAAAAAAATAGCGAATTTTATAAAAGAGCTTATGGACACAAAAACGACAACTTTGCCAGTCAATGCACAGGCTAGGTAAATATTCCTCATCGTAGATACTTTATATCAAAAATGAATATTAATTAATTATTAAAACTCTTAGTTATTTATGTACAATAAATGCAATAAAATATTGAAGAAATTCAGTAATCAGTTGTCTTTTATATACGAGTATAACAGTTCCTGACGACCTTCACACTCTAATTGTTAAGAGCGAACATAGCCGAAGTAAATAAAAACAATGCAAAACGAGTTCTTCTTCTAAACTTGATATTGTTGCCGAGTTGGTACTGAACCAGCCCAGCGCAGCATTAACATCGGTACAAGTCTAACAACCATATGTTCCAGTTTGCCTCCGTGACGTGATATCTCAGTATTTTTTACAGTTAAGGATGTTTGACCGGTTACGTATTTGAATACTTACTGAACCACCGCGAATCCTTTACCCTATGTCCTAGAGTTTATCCATTTAAACTTTGATGAATTAGTAGTAATCTCTATTGAGCAATATCTAATAACGTAACAGCGATAATGCTTGTCACTATAAAGAGAATATCATAGCAAATATTTTTAATGGTATTATTTTCTATTTATTACAAATATTTTTCTTGGTCTTTGACCACATAGTATATATAATTTTAAATAAAATTAATTCTTACTAGTTACATCTAATACGCAAACCATGACCATAGAATCTAAAATCGGTTTTAAAACGATTTTAGATTCTGTAATCACGGCTTTTGTATATGCTGAAACCTGTGTTAATCTTGGTATCACATAATATAAAAGTGTATATTTTGTGGTACTAAGAAATATATCTAAAATAAATCAAAAATGGACCACAAAGTGGCTGAAAATAAATCGAAATAATTCAATTATTTTCTTTAATAAAAATATTTTCTTTCCAATTCACTTCCAAATACTCTGTCAACTTACTGTTATGTATATGTAAATGTTGTATATTTTAGTAAATTCTAAAATAAAACTGTAACTGAAGAATAACATTTTAAGTTCATGATCGTAGCCAAAAATATATTACGTAAAATGGAGAAAATCTTAATAAATTTAACTAGATTTTACAACCACGTTAGCAATATTATAACCATGTAAGCCGGTCTCAGTGATCAGTGCTGTTATTGTTATATTGAGTTCGCACTCAAGATTCGGTGGGAATGTTCTTAGGAAGCAGTTATATAATGTTATAAGTAGTTTTTTTTAAAAGGTTGATGCAAATGTTAAGTAAGCCACAATGTACAGTAGTCTAGTACCTTATCTACATAAACATGTTCTTGACAGCAACCAACCGTACGGTAAAGGGGTGTTCATACGAAGGCACTGCTTTGTTTTGATTTCACGGTTGGCGTGGTTCCTTGGGAAATTTCCCACGTTTTTTAACACGAGGTGTTTAATTGTCGGATGGCTCGTGATTACATGAAGAAAATATATTAATCGCGTGACTCAGGCTGTATTTCTGCAAATACATTTATTAACTCAGAATCGATATGAAATAATGCGACCTTTCAAACGGAATGCGGGCGGAAAAATAATAAATACTCTTAAGCGTCTAACAGTTTTAATCAAAGTTACTTAAATTTAATATGAAATAAACATTATTATAAATAAATTTATTTTTTAAAATTCTCAAATGTAATTTTTCTTTACGCATATAAAAACTTCAATTCGCGTTAAAATGTTGACTGTGTTGAAACGATAAAAATTTTCAATAACTGATAAAGCATTCCTCAGATGTAATTTCAATTATTGAATAGAAGCCTCTTTTACCACTATGGCACGTTTTTTTTTTAAATTTTTCTATTCTCATCATCATAAAAATAACTTCGGATAAGGAGCTGTTAGCTGCACCCTAAATTTGGCTAAATAAAAACGTTAACAAATTTCCTCATCTAATAAGATTGATTCGATGAAGCATGGTTAATTTTGATCGTTCGTTGTGTGGTACGTTATCTTTGTATCTTATGGAGACAAAATATACAAAACGTAAAACGTTGATTCTTGAAATATAACCATACGTTTATCGTCGTGTAGATAAATGTAATATTTGTGCTATTGATTACCGAAGAATGTCTAGTTTGTGTTTAAATAATATTGAGAAAACTATGAAAATTTTATAATTTCATTTTTACTGAATATTATCTAACACTGGAAAAAATAATTTTGCTAAATGGTTTAGTGATTGATAAAAACGTAGATTTCAATTAATTTAGAATTAACAAAACTATCTGTATTGTAATGATCTCCCGCTCGCTTAAATAATTTGACCCGTCATATTACCATAAAACATTTCATGATAATGAGAAAAACAAGTATTAGTACGTACAAAGAAAATCAAGTTCTCTCCGCCCCAAATACGTAAACGACAACAATAAACATATCACACGTGTGTCAGGTTTCGTGCTTAACCGCGTGCTGTTATTTTGCATAACGTAGTACAATAATGATACGAGAGAGAAAAAAACATACTCACTACGCCTCGTTTTTGCCGGGCAAAACGGGTATTTCACGTTTACTTTTTGCCTCCGTAGCATTACACTTTCGTACACGGCTACGTCACGTTGCATCTTCCTGCACCCACCGGGTGTAGCGTCTAACGAGTTCTCGGACGACATTGTGATAGATTCGGAAACAGGCTTTGCTCGCTGCCCACTTGCGCGCGGAGCCCGCGCGACCCACGGCCCACGGCCCAGTGGCGATGCGCGGACCAAATTATATTTCGTGACAAACAACATTCGGCTTCTGCTCTCCGAGCGCGATATTGTGATTTGATAATCATTTGTCTGACATCATTACTACAGGTTTTTCATTCCGGAGAAGCGTCACTCGAGTGCAGGAATTTGAATGATTATCTGTTGTGCCTGTTGTAACAGTACTGGAAGCAAACGTAGGCCAATTATTGCTTTGAGCTATAGAAAGCAAACTGTGGAAAAGAATTTTCTGCAACTGAATGCATATACGTTAGTCACTTAATAGCGAAATAATGATAAATTTCATTACAGAACCATTATGTAGCTACGACGATTTGCATGGAAATATGTACGATTGTGGAGGTCATTTTAATATGACATTACATATAACAACTGAATTACTTAGTCAAAAATCTTAAAGTATGTACAGTTTAACATCATATTTAAGTGACTAAGTTTTGTACAAATTGTAATATATTTATATCAGCAAACTTCATATAACGTTTCAGTAGCGATTGCTGTAAAGTATGGAGAAGTTTTCTTTTAAGAGTGAAAAAAATATGGGTTAAGCTATATATAATTAAACATTATTATTTGCTCTTTAATTTTTTTATAAAAGTAAACGTAGATATCTTCTAATTTATAAAATATTGAAGAAGAATGTCAAATATGAGTAACAATTATTAACGATATGAAAATTAGATGTTTAAGATGGTTCTGAAGCTGAAATGGACTGCGATTGAAAAAATAGTAAAACAGATCTATAGTTTGGAAATATTTGGCAGAGTGGGAAAGGCCTAGAATAAATAAAAATAAAAAATGTTTTGTGGTAAATGTATTTTAAATTTTTCACCCGGCGAGATTCAATCCTGCGACCTTCACCTCCTAGTCTACCAGCATCATTGCAAAGCCGACGATACACCAAGATCCGGTGGATTGTCGTATCTCGGTGTTTTGCGTAGTATGATCACACACGACTTTAACATGATTCACAGTACGCTCGTTTGCTTGAGTAGCTCTAAAGAACCGGAAATTTCTAATGAAGCCCTCCAACTCCCGCACTATCGCGCTTTTCACGCGACCACGTGACCGAAACAAGGGCACTCCATCACTTCGTGATTCATCCATCCGAGAGCGGAGCACACAATGCTCCCATCCACCTGACGAACTAGTTTCGAGGAACCTGCCCGAGCCACCTTGGCGCGCCGGCAACACACAACGGCACGAGAGCGTCCCGTCAAAACACAAACGGGTATTTCACGGGGCCGGTTTCAGGGAGGGTGGATCGAATCCGGTCAAACGACCCCTGATTTACCGTTCTGCCGGGAAATCCCTCGAACGGGTTTGTGAGCGGGTTTTTTCATCTCCTCCCGCCTTGCGCACTGCGCACGCGTGTGACCTGCCGACCCGCGTCATATTAGACATTAGACGTACCGAGGTGTGGTACTGCCGGTTATTCTGCGAACCGAGATCTCTCCGCGATGCTGCGAGGCCTTGGTTACTACATTACATTCGCAGACGCTTTATTTTAGCACACGTATAATACACGGAGCTATCATAAATATTTCGTACATTACGATATTTATTTTTGTACGTTTTAACGTAAATATTCAGGCTGTGAGATATTCATCATAAAATAAAATTTCAACATTTTTAATTGTCAACATTTCTACAACTGATTATTATACAATACTGCTGGCATGTTAAAAAACGGACCACCAAAGAATATAATATATAAGCTTTTTAGTACATATGTAGCACATATTTTGTATTTTATGGTGATTCTATAAGAAATTAAGAGTACTTTATTTAGGGTTGAAAATATTTCTTTTGAGGTTTTCTTTATCACAACCGTATTTTCCAGAATCAACAATTTTGACAAATGATTCTAAAATAGTCAGTTATTGACTGAAACGTTTCGAATTTATTTAAATACGTACGTGGTTGTGGTAAAGGAACACCTTAAAGAAGTATTTTATTCACAATGTAGAGCCATAAAGTTGCCAAAGAAAGAGTGAAATAGTATTTGGGTGTCATTGGAAGTTATCTAAATAGTTTTGCCAATTTTTTTAACCGATTTTAATAAGAAACAACTTATTACGATTTAATCAGCTTCTTTTTGGCATTTATACATTATAGATAACAGATGTCTGTCATTTTAATTTCACTCCAAAATGCTAACTCAGAATACATGTTATTTTATTTAAAATATGCACTGAAAAATACATTTTTAATCACAAATCCTCGCGCCTCAGTCAAGCACTTTATTAATTGCTTTGTAGATGCCGACTAAACACATTCGGTTTTTCAAAATTGACAATGATGATCTCTTAAGGATATACATTTGTGCGAATCTAATAGTTTCCCGTCCTTATAGACAACCCAGTTGTTGACAAATCCCATGATTACTTATTTGAATAATCAGGTTGTCTTTTTCTGCCATGTATTAAAAGGGCTTATAAATATAAGCATGAGTTCAATTGTTAAGTTAATTAGTTCCTAAGAAATTAACTTTTCTTAAAAGATATAATTAAATACTATGACAGTCTAACAATTATTTTATAAGATAAGCAACAATGTTGTCGATAAACAACTTTTTGCTAGATTCTGTTATCTATTTTAAGAGTTTTATTTTGTGAATGCTCTTCAACATTTATTAGTGAATAATTACTATGTTTCCAACAGTCATTTTATTCACCAATACGGGGCGTGATTTCGCATAAAACGTGTTTATAACATTTTGCTTTATGAAAAATATTTGTTTTTTTTTTCATAGTGTGCATAAA
Source organism: Silvatares holzenthali (assembly GCA_026537445.1). Lineage (NCBI taxonomy): Eukaryota > Metazoa > Arthropoda > Insecta > Trichoptera > Pisuliidae > Silvatares > Silvatares holzenthali. The sequence goes on from JAPMAF010001183.1 coordinate 10,688, forward strand.
TGATACTAGACATTTTAAACGCATAATACTTTGTACTGTAGACCTTTTTATTGCTGTAGCTTTGTTTCAATATATTTATTCGGCATCCAAACATTCGCAATCCGTCATTATTTGCAGGTAGAAATAGCGGATATGATAAACAATCAGACGTGCATAAGCTTAAAAGTATCTGCTTGCGTAACTTTTGATTTGTTAACTATTTGCGTAACTTTTGATTTGTTAATTTGTTAGTTTTTTATTTTGCCATTTTAAGTTTCATTTGATATACAAGAGTGTTCAGTAATTAGAATTATATTTTCAAAATTATATGAAGTCAATTTTACTCTTCTTTATTAAGTTTGTGGTTTTAAATTGTTAATAAATAGCATTTCTGGCATTACTTTGTTACAACTACCTATAAATATACATGGATATGGAAAAGTAAGACCTACAATTTACTAACATGGTTTCAATACAGTATCCAAGTAAAACACCACACTATATTGAGGTTGTTAGATTTTTAGTTATTCTATCAACATTTTTATACCTTCTGCAAGTTGTGTGCGCCTTTTTCTCCAAGTCGGTGTCTTCAAACTTTTCAGCTGACTGGTTAACTTTTTGTCTTCCATATTAAATTTACAGCTATAAATAAAAGAAACCATGCATTGCAGGGGGTATAAGGTGGTGAATGCTCACCATAAATTTCCTCATGGAAACGGCATGTTTCTGGGGCGATTTTCTTTGAAATAAGATGATATAATAAATCTTATAATAAATGGTGTTTATTTGAAATGTAACTCGATATTTTAAAAGATGTAAAAGTATTATTTAATTGCAAACAAATTGAAGAAATTAAACGTTTTATTTCTTAGCCGCAATAAACGAAATACTTTACAATATTTGATAGCTGACACGATAAGGCATCAAACGCCAATGTTGCCAGATATTTGCTAGTGGTGCAAATACAAATATAGCCGGAAGTCGGACCCACC
>JAPMAF010001184.1:0-11655 GCA_026537445.1 Silvatares holzenthali
ATAATCGCAGAGCATGCATGAGGAGGTGTATGAATGTAGAAGAAGCAAGAGATGTATGTCAGGATAGAATGGTCTGGGGCTCGATCCTCTCTGCCTACCCCTTCGGTGAAGTGGCGTGATGGTTTAATAATAATAAAATTTTTATGCGAACTTGTGCGGCTGTGGAATGTGTTGCCAGCCGATTTGTCTCCTATAATTTGGAAGTTATCAAGACTCAAATTAATAAGTTCTTCCTTTCCCTTTTGTAACGCCTCCGTAGGATCACTCATTCCTCAACAAACCTCAGCGCCTGCATGCCCAGTACCAGGGCTGCATGTCTTCTTGATGACCTACAGAATGCCCTGGACATCTTTCACGACCTAATATTGCATATTATTAAAACATTGCATCTCTCTGTAGCATCATAAATCCTTACGCCTTATCCTAACACCCTTGTTCATCCCTTGACAACTGAATCTAAATAAATAAAATGGTTGAATTTCTCTCCCAGTCTGCATTCTATCACAATCTCTTAGTCCCTGCTTACTCACTGTATATTTTCCCCTTATCAATCCACTTGTGGATATATAGCTGCTCTGCATTGTATCATTGATTTTGTTTCACTTTTGACACGCTAACACTTTTATTGTATTTTTTTTAGTATGTATGTTAATGTTTTGCTATGTATTTTTTTTATATTTGGATTTGTACGTACCTACCTTTAATGGATATTTTGTTTCTTGGTACCGTGTGCTATTTATAAATAAATATTTAGAAAATAATATGTGATATATTTCTAGAGAGATAATGTGGTCAAAAGTTTTCGAACTGGTAAAATCTGGGTGTTAATATGTACAGAACTTATGGGAAGAGGCATTGACTTCCGTGGTGTAAATCTCATAATAAATTATGATTTTCCGCCGAGCTCAATATCATACGTGCACAGGTTAGTTGTATATTCGCTTTGTTATTTTATACTGTTATAGGTGCAACTCGTACAACATTTAATATCATGAAAAGTGACAAATCTGAACATCAGACAAAGAATGATCCCAATGTATGTTTGGTCAGTTCTACTTTGCAGTGTTAAAGCTTGAACCCTTAGAGACGGTATCATTAGCCTCCTGGAGGTGTTTGAAATGTGGATTCACATAGAATGTTAAAAGATATCCTTAATTGACAACATGAATTATTGCGTAGAGCTAATACATATAGGTAACAATAAGACTTTGTACTTTGGCTGTTGGCAGAGGTGAAAATATGCGATACTTCAGCTGGTTGTAAAAAGAAAGAGCAAGGACCCTAGAGGGGTCTAAATTTTCTTGGCTTCGAATAATCAAAAGTGAACCGAAATAAAATATTTAATAAAATCTCTTCTTGAAAAAAAAAAAATGATTTCTCTTGTAAATAAATCTGTTGTTTGTTTCATAGGATTGGTCGTGCAGGTAGGGCGGGCCAGCCCGGAAGAGCAGTGACATTCTTTACACAGGATGACATTCCCAATTTAAAAAGGTCTCTACATTACTTTCTAACAAACCGTCAAAAGATATTAAATCATAAATACTTAAATATTTTTATGTTTGTCTACAGTGTCATAGTAGTGATGAAGCAGTCAGGTTGCGAAATTCCCGATTATATGTTGACTCTCAAACAGACCAGGAAAGATAGGAAACAACTCCTGAAGTATGCGCCAAAGAGACAGGACATCTCCACAGAACTCCCCGAAAGAAAAGGATTTAAGTTAGCTTCATTTTTACAATGTTATTATTATATATCATTTAAAATATTACAATTTTTAACCATTGTCACATCGTTAACGATGATTGTGTTCTTCTAGGAGGAAATTCTCGGATAAATTAGATAATAAAGATGTAAAAAGGAAGAAAAACAATGAAGAGAAAAGTTCTAAGAAAGTTCCTCCTACAAAAAAGCCACAGTTCATGAAAAAATCTCTAGGAAATAAGAAAAAAGGCGAAAACAAAGGTTTTAATAAATTTAAAACACAATCTCGTAAAAATGTTTAATTACATTTGTATATATGATTTTATAATTATAAATTTATAAACAACGATAAATAATTTGTTTTGTTTAATCAAGCATTAATTTTCAGTTCATATCACATTTTTGAGATTTATGAAAATACAAAGTACATGTTTCATTTTGTATTTTGGGCAAGGCACACATTTTAAGGCCATAAACATTATGTTTTCTACTTAATATAGAAAAGTTAAAAGAATCAGATAATAGTGATGAATAATAAAACATTTATCTTGCTTCTCTTGTGGGAAACTTTTTAGTGCATTTGGAATTTGTGCATTGTAAATAAAATATGAGTTGGTTTTTGACATTAAAATTGAAAAAAGATGAGAAAACACAATGGTAAAATACTTTGAATGAAGCTGTAAAATGACACATAGTAAGAGAGCACACAAATTACTAATCATAGCCATGAGTAATATAATATATATTTATATTAAAGTACATAAAATTTAGTATTTACATATATATAGCTAATACAATTAGTTTTAGAATATATCTGTAAATATTGTTGGTTCCGATTCATTTCTATACAAAGAAATTAAGATGAATGTAAAAAATACACAATTTATAATAGTTGCTCTTCAAAATTGTTGCATTTAACTTCCAATCTTGAGAAACTACCTTTCTTTTGTTATATTACATATGAGATACCATATCATCATCATCCGCCTGGGTCTATAACATTCAGTGCAGTTGCACATGTAAAATTGTATAGTAAGTAAGAGGAAAGAAAGCCTGATTATTCAGGATAAATCCATTTCATGTGGCGTACAATACAAAACCTATTTTCGTAGGCTTTCATGACCAAAAGATTCGCAAGTCAAAGACTTTTGGGTAGTCATGTCGCATTGTGACATTTTGCCTTCTTTACACAGACAGACTCGCCCTGAAGATGGACACTGCAATGTGGTCCGAAACGTTGGCAAACAAAATGTCACATTTCGACATGACTACCCAAAAGTCTTTGACTTGTGAATACAAAACCTGTTTTTAACATAATTTTTAATTTTAAATACTAAAACAATAAACTTCATATATACATATAATATAAATTAATATCTCACAAAAGTCAAAGAAACTTAACATATTATATTGGCACTTATGTTGGCAAAGAGATGTTATTATGTAAAATAATCGTACATACTTATCAAAACCTGGCTGCCTAAACATATATGACAGATCTGCAAATAATACAATTGAATGTAACGATGGACACAAGTTATCACATTATTAAATTCTATCAAATGGATGTTTGCAAGCTTGCAATATGTCTTTGAATATCAGGAATCACTCGCACAACCAATCACAGGGTAATTTTGGCATCTTGCTAGCGGGCCAAGGCAGGTAGCCTGCACTCTTAAATACCCAGTAATCGTAGCTCACTTTGGTCACTAGCCCCAACAAGAGGAGCACTTCCAGGGCTATCACGTAAAAAATGTAATCTGTCCAATCGCGTTGCTGCTGACACATTTTACTTTCGAGTAATCCGATCACTTCCACGTTTGAACCCTCGCAATATATCTGATCATAATCGGGAAAATTTTTAATTCTGCCCATCAGCCAACCCTGAAAATATTAATATTGGCAATATTTCATAAAACTATTCATTTATATTTTATTAATGCTGTTACTCAGACAAAAATTCAAACAAATAGATGAGCGTAAAATAGCACTATTTTAGAATTCCATTTCTTATATTAATTTTAGTGGAATGACATTGTAATAGTTTCTCTAGTATATAGTATATATCATCCAAAAAACTTGCAATAAAGGACAGAATAATTAGAAAAAATAAATTTAAACTATTTTGTTTTAGACAATTATTATTATTAACGTGGATAATTTATATATTTATGAGAATATCACCTCAAGGGCGCTGAATTATGCGTTAAAACCAAATAAGAACTCTAGTTAATTGAATAAAAATGATTAGTAACAAATGTTACTTTAAGGAAATTCCCTTTCCATTTATTTATAATATGGATTAATATTACAATGCTTGCTTGTTTTTGTCACTACACCACTTGAATTTTAACGGAGTTCGACGTGTTTTGCTCTAGCTAAGCATCTTCTTGAAGGTGCTAGCAGCTAGAGCGAAACACATCGAACTCCTTTAAAATTCAAGTGGTACAGTGACAAAAACAAACATTTTAATATTAATTTGTGAAGATGAATTACCACAAAGTTACATCTTATGCAGAATGTGATATATTTTCTCTTTTTAGTGCAATTATTTAAAACATTATCTTACCTTTAGTACTTTAACTGTGGTACAATCGCAATGGAGATAATTATTGGCCAAAAGAATTGTTCGTGGAAACCAATTTCTATCGAATACGTTACTTAGAATATACTTTGGGAGCTGAAACAGATAAAATAAATTACTTCAATGCCATGTGACTTAGAATCACTCATAGCAGAATAACAATATTAATATATAATACTTACCGATTTCAGTTTGTTACCTTTCAGAGAAAGAAATATAAAGTTATCCAAAAACTTGGTTCCCTCTAAATCCATGATTGACTGAATATTATTGTTATCTGCATACAATACACGAACTTGTTCATAGAATTGGTTATCCAGTTGAGCTAATGATGTTATCTACAATACAAACATTTTATTAAATTTCTTCACACATACATATCATGTAACTTCAAAATAGCTCTATTGCATATCCAAGGACACAATATATGATCAAGAATTGAAATTGTTGGAGCTGACTCTCAAAGAAGAAATGCGAATTAATCAATAATCATCTTTTCACTGTATTTTTCGTCTCTAAAGGCAAACGCTACAAACATGAAAATCCTACACAGATTTTACAGTTACTCATTGATTGCTAAATATCCAAAATATAAATAGTTCACATCGATTGTTAAATATCCAAAATCAAAATATTCCTTCCTGGAGAAAAAAGTCATTTAGGCTTGCATCTAGCTTGTAATTGTAAATTGATAGTGACACTGTATAATTGTTAGGAGAGTAATCGAAATAACGAGATAAAAGATCAAGATCCTTGGATTAGCCAAGATCAAGATTAAAATCTTAGACATTGACAGTATTGAAATAAAATTGAGCTCTCCATATTATCAGAGTTAACGAGTGACAATAGATAGACCGAGATAATGCTTTTGTGGAGCCAAGAGATCAATGACAAATTGTAAAATATCATAGGTGAGATGGTTTAATGATGTAAGGAAGATGAATAGTAAACTAATAGAAGGCCTATATAAACAATGAACACAGTGTGACTGTTAATGATGATACCTAAATGTTGCAAACGAACATAATGTTCTGAGTGATGAACATGAATTCCTTCAATTAACGAGGATCGGTTACATTGACAAACATTTAAAAAAAATAAAAAGAAACACATTGATTTTTAATTTCATGCTATTGAATAAATTTCCAAAATATCTTATTGATTGAGGGTGCAGTAAAAAGCCATCATGAAGAATGTTTGCTATCTATCTGAAAGGATAGAAAGTAAGAATCTTCGTTGGATACCTGCTCACTATTTCTTTTCTAATACAATATGTACATAACATAGTATACATCTTCAAATCTGAAAAAATTTTATGCATCTGCTAGGGTATATGTAAATACTCACACTGTTGCCAGAAACATTGAGCTCGATTGTGTTTGGAGGTAACTTCTGAGGCAACTCTTTTAATTGTCGATTCGAACAGTCTACTCCCACAGAAAACGTAGGTGTTTTACGTAGGACAATGTCCACTCTTACCATGTAACAAGAACAATTCATTGCACCAGGTGATGGTACCTCAGAACAATCATTTTTCAGCTGAAACATAATATATAAAGACATAAATCGCTTCTTTGAGGAAATTAATCATGCTTCTCATTATTTAGGGTTTCCAGGGACATATCTTCACAACCCATTTATAGAATCTTTTGAGAATAAAACTGCAGAAGTTCTGTGGGATATTTTCTACGCAGATCTCTTAATAATGATTCATATCTGGTTAAAAAAAACAATAATGCCTCGTATTTAATACACATCACTGCTGTTCAAGCTGAGGAATATTTGTAATAGCAAATCTATCAACAGTGGAAAACTCACATCTTGATAGCATTCAGAAAAAAACTGTTAAGGATATATTCAACTATGGTAACACTGTGTACTGGCAACGGAAGCGTCCAGCGTAGTGGCGCCCCGCGTAGTGTTACAGGTTTAGTTATCGCTGAGACTCCGCGCATGGAAGGCGTGTATTCTAGTTCTGTGTGAGAACCCTTATTAATATGCAGGCTGAAAGATGCTGTAATAAAATTGTGTCATCGTTGAAACTCCGCGTATCGACTGCGTGTATGAAAACCATTGTCAATCCAGGCTGAAAGATGCTGTTATTATTATAATAGTTAAATGAAAAATACAGTGTTTTTGTGCATCCTGACATTTCATTAGCCATCCTGATCGCCACGCATTGTGGTCTAGTTCCTACACACCAGTTTCTCAAGAGAAGCAGAGTCCATATGCTACTTGGGCCCAGCGAGCGAGGACGACTGCTGGAAACTGTGTGTGTAGCGAACAATCACTATATATTTTCTATTGGTGCAACCGTACAGAATTCTCATTAAAAGATCATGATATCTCCTACGAATATAAAATGAGAGTAAATATTACCTCGTGTATCACTTCTACTTGTCTAATAGGGACCAACTCTGTTGTATTGAACCAGTGGAAAGTTTTGGAGGATGCGCAAAATGTTGTATTGACATTCAAAAAATTTAACCCACGATATCTTTCCAGGGCATCCAGCACACTCTTGCAGAGCATCTCATTATTCCCTGAAAATTAAAAAAGACGAACATGAATTGATATTCTAATAAAATATTAGTTAGAGGAATACCCCTGAAATATAGTATATCAGTCCTGTCTAAACTTCTTAAAAAGGTAACAAATAATAAACTACCGATATATCTGGAAGAGAATAACATCCTTTGCAACTACCAATATGGTTTTTGTTTTCAACCATCGTTATTTTATTATTTATTTTTAAAGGAATCCTACAAATGTATGAGTATTTAAGAGTGAGATGTATTTATTTAAAAGTGTGGATCATTTATTTCTGGATGTTGAATCAATAACCCATTAATGCCATTATAGGTGAGCAGAAACATAAATGGCAGGTCATTCCAAAATTTAACCATTTTGTATAAAAATGATGATAGAACATTGATTTTCATTGATTGTAAAGGAATGATGGGCAGTCATGTATTTCACAGTTCTACTAAACACAGCAGGCTGAGAGATCAAAGATAACATTTAAAGATAGCATCTTCAATAATAATATCAAATGAATAAACAGATTCAAAGGAAAGTCAAGAATATAAATACGACGATGTTGTAAACAACAGATCAGTACAACTCAGTCAATTTCTCCTTTAAAATACATAACAGCATCACTACACCTAATTGAGTTGGAGTCATTGATTCCTCCAGCTGCCATCTTTGGTAGGGCGACATGATACGCTCTCTCCCAGCATCCGAATGCAGTTGATTTAGGTTGTATGAGGACTAACAAGTTCACTTGCTCTTCTCTTTTTTGTGCAAATCTACACAACTATGGAATGCATTACCAGCCACTGTGTTTCCTCCTTCCTATAATTTGTTCAAGAACCGAATATATAAACCTCTCCTTTTCCTATTATGACACACATAGATAGCATCATCCAATGTTTTAGACCTGCTTCGGTAGTGTCTCATATGTGGCAAAACTGATAAAAAAAATTACATATATCTCCCTTTAGGGAACCAGTAGCTCTCAAATATGTATTACTCACCCCTTATATCGAGAGCAAAATCCGGCATTCCTGCATTAAAATGTGGCATTGCCTTCAGATTATTCTGGGACATGTCCAAGGTGGTCAATTTAAAAAGATTGACTAAGGCACGTGAAGTTATATTATTCAGTCCGTTGTTCGAAACGTTAAGACACCTCGCTGGTGATAATTTTTTAAATTCACCTAAAAAATACATAAAAAAAATATTTTCATACTCTCAAATATTCTCATCGATTTTGTGTGGAATGTTTTTATGAAAGACATACAACACTGCAAATTTTATACTCACCTACAATGGATTTGATATGTCCATCCGTCACTGAAATCGATATCAATCTTCTCCACATTGATTGAGACACGTCGAGCTCATCCAGAGTTGCATTGATTATATGCACATTCAAAATATGTTCATTCACAGCTGTAGTATTCACTGAAAATATCAGAAAAGGCAAAAATGTCTACTATATTTATTGCGGCTTTGTAACAATAGATAAATGTATTCTGCTATTAAAATAACATGATAGATCATATATTATAAAGATGCAATTAATATCAAGAATACAATACAATATAGTAACACAGCGATTCCCAAAGAGGTAGGCAGAAAGGATCGAGCGCCACACCATTCTATCCGGCGATACAATCCTTGCCTTATTCAAGTTCATACACCTTTTCATGTAAGCTCTACAATTATTTTGACTATGAAATATTGATTAAAATTTGGTTGATCTGATCGTGTCATGATTTTCTTAGAAGGTCTCTCTATTTTGTGTCCTCTACATTCACATGGTAAATTTTTGTACTAATCTCTTGGCATCCATTTGCTCTTTCATATTTTGTACAAACCATCTTAATTCATTTTTCTTGATCTTGTTCTATAACGCTCGCACTAGCTCCACATTTTTTTCCTTATATCTGTATTCCATATTCTGTCATACATTGTTTTACCACACATTTTTATAAGAAGTCTCATTTCGACAGCATTTGTGTTACTTTCTTTCCTCCTTTGGTACATTAAAGTTGGCACCAATACGCTATTGTGGACTACCATTTGACCGCTCTTGGATATTTGATATAACAACGTTTAGTTGTTATATCAAATATCCAAGAGCAATTACTCTACTTCATGCTTTCACACCCCTTTCGTCACTTTCATATTTTCATCCTTCATGAACATACTTATCAGATAAATGAAATCTTCAACTTGCTGTAATTCTTCATTCTCAATCTTTATTTTGCACTCAATTATTCCATCACCTTTTTCAAATACCATCATTTTCAATTTACTACCCATCCACCAATAAATCGCTACCCTTGCATACTTCATAAGTATGCAAGGGTAGCCTTACATACTTCATACACCTTGGTAAACAACATTTGTAAATAGCTTTAAATAAATCAAGAATAACATTGTTCAAAATACGTGATAATTCCCCGTGAAATGGACACTAATTTTCTTAATATAACACTGACTTTCATACGAGTAGACTCATTTTGAAGAAGACACTGCAATGTGGTCAGAAACATACACAAACAAAATGTCATAAAGCAGCATAACGACCCAAAGTCTTCGACTTGCAGCTAATTTTCCTATAAATTTATGAGTAGCCATTTTTAGGCACTCGTCCAAATTCGTGGCACTAACCTTCAAATGTGGCAATGATACAGTAATAACATTTTATTATTTAGATCTTGAGAGCTATCCAAATAAAAAAAATATTTGACTGCTTTATCCATTCCCTAGAACAAAAATGCCCTTTAAAAGGTAAATAATAAAAAAAAACCATACATAAAATCACACCACTTCCAGATAGGGGTAAGCAAAGAGAATGGAGCACGACTTATCTCTATTCTAACATACAATCCTTGCTTCCTCCACGTTGATGCCTCTCATCACACATGCACAACGGTTGTTGGGGCTCCTAACATTGTCTCCATTAAGAAGCTGAGAAAAATACTCCTGCCAAGCATATTTAGACCTTCCACGCACTGCTCTGCTACTAATATTCGCACTGTAGATCTGTTTTACTATTCTCTCATTCGTTCAACAAATCAAAACTATCTCAAACATCCAACTTTCATTCTGTTTATGATTGTTACTTTTAATTTTCATTCTTTTCTGATATTTCCATATTTTATATCATTCAGGGTCATTCCACACATTCTTCGTAATGATCTCATCTCCACTGCATTTATTCAGCAACATCCTTCTTCTGCCAAGTCCACATTTCGCTATCACATTGCAAAGTAGGTACCAAGACTCCATTACGTATTGCCAACTGTGATTCTTTAAAGAGTATTATGGAATACAATTATGGAATCACTTTTTTACCTGCTGTCATAAAAAACATAAATACTTTATGCTGCAATGATTAATTGATTGTCTAAGTTATAGATAATAGATAAATATTGAAGGCTCAATTCCCAAGCAGACTGATACTAAGGTTACATGGGAACAGTACTTAATTGATTTTCAAACGAACTGATTTTATTTTGAGCGATGTAAAGAACAACATCTACCATTTGTTTGATAGTGAGGTATGGAAAATTATATAGCTCATGTGGCATCCATCTGTTTGAATGTAGGTTTCAAGACAATTTGCATGTTGACATGCGTATTGACCTAGGCTCCTCACTATTATTGAATGACTTGGTAACTTCTTCATAATGTTTTCTGTTGCTCTGCGAGATTCAACCCAATCATATTACAACAGAAAGAAATAGCAAAGAAAGATCCATTCTATTCTGACAACAGACTCACTATATAGCACAGGTTTCATGTGCGAACCTATGTGTTACCTGACCGCTGCTCCGTAGCTACTGAAATGATATACTATCCTGAAACGAATAACTAGTCTTTCCTCCCCTACCTTACCTATCTGCCGAGTAGTTTTTTTTTCAAAAACGCCCAGTTCTTGTGTCTCCCTGCATTAACCACAAACTGATGATGGTAAATGGCATGTTGATTAGCAGACTTAAGTAGAGCCTTTTGACAAAACTTTAAGAAATTGAGGATGGCTCCTGCTTATTTTAAGACTTCTTTGCGTTGGCTTTCCAAGTAATGCAATATAATTTTTTTTTATTTGCTCAACATGACCAACTCAAGAACTCAATTTATCTACCAATCTAAGAAATTTACCTTTATTGGTATACACATGCCAAAATCAAACTTTTTTTTATTCTGATCCTTTAAAATATATATATAATTAAAACTCAAAAAACAACACTAATTAAAGCAATTTTGTAGAGTTACAGATATAATTGAAGAGACTTAATAATTGAACAATGAACCGTGATATTAAAAACCATCTATTTGCCCAGTCTATTTTAGGATATTAGAATGTGACTTCGTCGTCATCTAGACACTACTGTTATCTTGTCGACTGGCTTACTTAGTGAATGCATTTTAATTTTTTGTTTCCCAACCAACACTACAGGGGAAAATAGGTAGCTGTTTGATTTACTTCCATTAATGCTGTTCTTGTGAAGTTATGAGTCAGTCAACATGCAGTATAATATTCAAATTGAAAGGTAAAAGTCCGTTGTGAAGGTCTCTTTTAATTACCTCTACTGTACTTTATGGTGCCATATCTGCATTTAAACATATGCACTTGTCTGTTTAATTACATGTGAGCTTGGGGACATGCACTCTTTGTGATTCCATACTTCACCCACGTCAGAGCTGCACACCCCCTCAATACGTTGCCAAATGCTTTAGAATGCTTAGACACTTGACTAAAGTGCTGGAGGTCGCGGGTTTGAATCCAGTCGAAGTAGAAAAAAATATTAAAATATGCATTTTTCAATTCAGATTATAAAAACATGTGTAAA
>JAPMAF010001185.1:0-11654 GCA_026537445.1 Silvatares holzenthali
AACATATATAAACACACAAACACGTCCGAGCATGTTAATTTTTATTTATAAAATACATAAGAGGTTATTAAAGCGTATCACGTTAACATTTTCATATTAGACAAATTTAATACTTTTTTCATGAAATCATTTACAACAGATGTCGCGATGCAACGTAACAGTTACATCCGATTATCTTATGTGAAACAATGCACGCATGCGTCTGTATTATGGCAACAATGATAACGAAAACAATGCACCTTCACTCTCGATATCGGGCTGCCCCATGCTCAAGTCTCGCGCCTCGCTCGCCTGAATACCGAGTGCAGAGCGTACGCGAGTAATACACCTGATCGTGTGAAAAGTTAGAGATTATCGAATTAAATAAGGCCGATAACGCTTTTGGCCCAGTTACGTGTTTGGCGCGAGAGTCGTGCGGTGCAACCTGAATGATAGTCTCCGCGCTGAATCCCAAATCCGTCGAGCTGTAATCAGGTGACATTCGAAGCAACAACTCTCGATAGCGGCTGAGCATTCAGGGTTGGTTCGTGCCGAAGATATATAATTGTTCTGGTTGGTAACTGGTCACTCGCTCGTTTTGGTCGAATTTCTGTTCACGCAATATTATAAGTGCCGGCCGTGATTTAGAACGCGTGGGAAATGATCTAAATGTTGTTTGATAACATCACGAACTCCTACATCGAATGTTTAGAAGTTTGTGATGTTTTCCGCATCATCGGACGCCCGAATTAGTATTCATAATATTAACATACGTGCGATACTCGCGTTCAAGTACAGACGGACGTGAAACATATTTCGATTAGAAAAATAAACAGAAAGATATTCTAGTAGGAATTTCATTTCCAAGAATTTCAGAAGGCAGAGGATGGATAATTGAATGCCAGACATTGTCAATTCTCAATAAATACTTTTACATTTTAATTTTATCTACAGCCACAAATATTTCATTCTTATTCGAAATGTTTTAGTTATACGCAATCTAAGTATTTTCGTAGGCATTCACGACCAAAAGATTCGCATCAGACTGCCTTCTTTACACAGACAGACTCGCTCTGAATATGGACACTGCAATGTGGTCCGAAACGTTGGCAAACAAAATGTCACAACACGACATGACTACCCAAAAGTCTTTGACTTGTGTATACGCAATCTAGTATAAAAATTTAGTGGTTCTAGATAATACAATACAACATCACGCCGCGTCCTCGAAAGGGTAGGCAGAGGATTGAGCTCCACACCACTCTATCCTGACATATATCTCTTACCCTATCTTCGTCGGTACATTTCTTCGTGCATACTCTAACGTTATTATGACTACGACAGAGCCATCAATTTTAGTCAAAATAAAAAAAGTACTTTTATTAATAATGAGTTTCAAAAATTTCCAAAAGTTTTTTTAATAAAACTTTTCAATTTTCATGCAATATTTCTTTATCTTTTCTATGTAATCATTAGTTGTCTAATATCTCACAATATTTGCATTCTTTATTCACCCACCGCGTATCATTTTGTTGTCAGTAATCTTAACTTCTTTATTTCACCGATATAAATAATCGTTACGAAGTGTTTGATATAAACTTGAACTAAATGATAATTGAAAACAAAATTGCATGATAAATTTTAACTGAATTAGATAAAAATCGGCCATATACAAGGTCAGTTATTTACGGATTCGGTAATGGAAACATTAACGATTAGTTTAAAACGAAAGATTGTTTTCGCTATTTAATTTTAACTTCCTATAAAATAAAGTTACGAATGTAAGAATCTACAACCTTTAACAAATGATTGCAGAAACAAATGCAATTTGATTGTTGCCAAGAGACTGGCTGTTTAAATGCAGGCAAATGAAATTGACAACATTGATTTATATCTATTGCCATAAGAATTGAGTAGAGGAATTTCGTAAGGTTTTCAATATACTCTTACGTTCCGTGTAGAATTTGAGACCAAAATGAGCTCGTAATCATGCTCTGGTGATTTGATAGAATTATAAGAAAAATCTAATAAGGGTTGAAAGTAATATACAATAAGCATCTAGTATGTATTCGATTGCTGGCTTTAAAATAGTAGGGTCCTGTTTAAAGAAAAAATATTCTTACTATTGCACTAAAATAATAAAATAAGTACGTGATTTCTAATGTAATTTTACACTCCACTATTACGAGTGAAGATGCCATGAACTTCAAAAGTAAGAAACGTAGAAGTGTAATGAAGAATATTGTATAGCAGTTCGAAAACACTACGATAACATTGTTTAAAGTAGCAATTAATAGAGACAGACATGATAGTAGCCAACGCCTAACAATAGAGGAATCCAATGGAAGGGTTGAAATGTGTATTACCACTCAGAAAATTGCTAAAATTTTAATAATAATGTAAGGATTATTCAAAAAAATATTTAATGCTGTACCCGAGAAAGTTTTCTGACGAAAAAGTGTGTTATATAAATTATCTACGTTAATAACAGAAAATTAAAAGCGATCAATTTTAATATCATAACTTCATTATAAATATACATGCATAATACACACATATGCCACATATCACTATCGTTATAATCCTTCGCTATACGTATATTCGCATCGCAAATGATTACAATTAATTTAGCGGTCTCGCAATATAATACGGTGCTTTATTTCATGTTAACAAGTGAATACTGTATTATAGAATGTCCAGTATAATAATACATGACATCATATCTCGTACGTCTTATTCTCCAGGTACCGATACATTGGTACTTGTATGTTATTATATGAAACACGATGAACAAAGTAACGTACTCCTCTGAAGTTGCTGATGTTGAGATGAAAACATTCCGTACAAATAGATTAGTTGATAATGGCCCGAGTCTTACAAGTATTTGCACATTAATAATTGGGAACATTAACACGCCACTATTAGTCTGCGAGTGTATGAGAAACTCATTTTCGTTCCCGGCAATATCAATATTATTTAAGATTTTTGCTATGCAACAGAAGTGGCAATTAATATGGGATATTGTACGGTCTTCGGATGGTCAGATAATGCAAACAGGATTTTCAAGACCTTATGATATCTCGGGATAACGTCCTCTTAAAATAGAATACTTGGTTATGATATCTTAGCGAACTGTTAGGCTCGATAACTAAAATTAACTCTCGGTACATTTCCCTTTGCCGTCTGTGGAGATATAGAATTTTGTTACAGTTAGAAAATAAGTTTATATAAACGCATTTAGTGTAAGTAGTCTTAATAAATCGTGGAGGTGAGTAAAAAACATATCTAGAACGGGATCTCATTCGATATGTTCTCAACGTGTGCCGCGAATCTCCACAAAGTGAACCGATCAAATAAAAGATGTAAAGGAATGTAAGTGTCCAAGACCCATTGAAGAACAATAGACTATTCTTAGGCAATCAAATATATTTATAGATAATGAGTTGAAAGAAAACTACGTGAACTGCAATGAAGATATCAGATACGTATCGTTTATGACTATGTTTACGTCATTGAGAAATTAACTTTATCGAATGACACGTCTCTCGCAGTGTTTGGATTGTACTAATTAGCTCTTCATACTTTGACCTAACACAATAACTTTCGGATGCATTAACATTTCCTGTTAAAATCACTCGGTTTTGTTGACACTTTGAACGAACATATCTCGTTTCTAAGACGCAAACCTCTCCCTGTGTAAATTGCAATATGTATGTGATTAAATATTGAAATTAATTTGTAATCTTGCTACGATGCCTCATTACCGTTTTCATATTTATCCCAAAGATCATCTCTCCGTTTATCTCGGCTGACATCAGACCGAGCTGCATATATTTTAAATCTACGTAGTTTCACTCCGTCCACACTAACGCGGAGTCATGTTACAGCCATAACGACCAGTTGTGGACGAAAAAGATATATTTTATTAATTGGTTCGATAAATCAAACTATATTTTCTGCTCGTCCTAATAAAATGAAGTGTTTACATAGAGACGAGCGCTGGCGCTGGTTTGACGCGTGTAACCTGCACATCGCGCGCTATGCAAGCGCTTGGGAAATTGTTAACAAGCTTTGTTAAATTATATTAGGGGGTGGTTCAAGTTGAAAAAAAAATAAATGTTTCAATAGTAACAACGAAAAACGTGAAACTCTATTTTATCTTGTTTCTCATGACTAGTAGATAGTCGAAACGTAATGGATGGATTAATTAAATAATTAGTGGTAATAGACAAACAAAATAAACATAATTTTATAAAAATAGAGAACTACAAATTAACTGAAGAAAAAATTAAATGAAAAACATTCAAAATGTATAAGTAATGCAGGCAAAGATACTGGAGCGTCACCTGTCTGTGTTTTGGCATTCATATACATTTATTTGATTCCTCCATATTTATGCATCTTTTCATGCTTGATTGCCATTGTTAAGAAGCCGGGAAAAACGTTCTTGTAAGTTTTTCTAGACCTTCCCGCACAGGTCTGTCACTCATATTTGCGCTGTAGAACTGTTTTTCTATTTTTTTTAAATAAATATGTCATAAGTGGTCGTACAAGTCGCAAAAAGGATAATAATTAGAAGAAGAAGGCCGTGAAAAAGAAGTATTTAGGCAATTTAAATATTTATGTTGAATTAATTTTGAATAACGAGTTTCGTTATTATTTCAACCTCCCCGCGCGAAAAGGGTTGATACATCCGTCGCACCAGCGGGATACAGCGTGCACTTGAAACGGTTAATTGAAATATTTTTGCATCGCGAGCTTCAGCTGAAATTGTTTTCATACATGAGCAAACATATTGTTTAAAAGACGCTAAACGGACGACACGATAAACATTTCTAATAATGATTTACATATTTATTAACTAACCCAACAATTTTGAAGGCGATAAAATTTTAATAATATTAACATAAGATGATCTTAGACGGATTAATTTTTATGGAACTATTTGAAAGTCAAGTGACGGATAATGGCTTAAAATATCACATTCGAAAATTAGTATTGTCTTGATTGACGCATAAAAATTATTATTAAATTATTAAATTTTTAGACTGAAAGTGTTGGGTATCCCTCAAAGACAAAAACAAAAAATGGGCCGAGATGGATAAAGAGTAATGCTGCTGTGAAAAATGCATGATAGATCAAAATAGAAAGCTGGACATATTGCGAAACCATAACTAGGTAGATGGAGATGGTACGTTTTGACTTGACGACTATGGTCCAGAAAGAGTCCTTTGGATGCATGAGTATTATTCTAAATAAGCTGTCTTGGAGAAGTGAAAAGTAGGCCTTAATTTTGAAATTAACCCTAGAAAGCTGGGAAGAAATCGTGTTTTATTGCGAAATGTTTAAAGATATATTTCAGGTTTTCTTAAAATGTTAAATTCCATAGTTAATAATTACATAACGAAAAGAAAGACTACACTACGGTAGTGTTCAAGAGTGGTCGTGAACCGCAGGCATTGTTAAGAACCTCAGAAGGAAACTCTTATTCCTTTAAATAGAGAGTCGAATGTAAAGATAACGACTTTCCTTTGTAAAAAAACTACATTGTTAGAAAAAAAATACCATTTGATTTGGCCATCATACTAAGAATAATCTGCAGCATAAATGACGAGGTTTCTTAAATGTTTTAAAATACTATTTTTTTAAGTATTATTATACGCATAATGGTGTAAAAAGTATATCAGAATCGCTTGTTGTTTAATTCTTACTCAGTCATAGAAAGTAATCTCTACCAGTATAGAGGTGTTGATGTTAATTGATTAATGATTGAGGGAGGAACGGTCATATCACGTATCAACTGCGGTGGAGTATGCCAAGTGAAGAGACGTGGTACGATAACAAACATTAGAACCTACTAGGAGTGAAAACCCTCGATGTGAAAATGTAGGTAAATCATTGAAGAAAAATCATGATGTTCTCAGAATCATCGATACTACCTCCTGCAAATTAGTGGATGTGCCTTAAGCTTGGTAATATATGTACTACCCTTATTAGTCCCATAAACATAATCATCCCTTACTGCGAAAGATGATCAGTAATTTATAAGGAAGCGTATTGACGTTGTTGTTTTTGTAATAGTATATTTATAGAGGCATAGAATTTGTTACACCGTATTTATAAATTTGCTACAAACTGCAAACTGCACCGGGTATCGATTTACACATATCTCATCGGACGATCGACGGAAATGTCCCGTCCATAGAACGCAGTGCTGAGTGCGCTACCGAGGTCGATAAATTTATTGCGCCACGCATTTTCCAGATTTGAGATTGTCATCGGAAATAAATATCAGCACGCGCGCCTCCTCGTATCGAAACAAATTGGCATAATAAAATAAAAAATGGCCGCTGCACAATTAAATCTCCATAAATAAGCAGCATCATAATTTGAACGTTTTTCGCATCCCGATCGCATCTCGGCGACGCGGGCCCATTTAATGCTGAATTTATCGGCCCAATGCGATGATATTTCGTCCGCTTATGAGCCCATTTGCACCGGGGACATTTTAACACTTTGAAAATTGATTATCGTGCTCCGAGTGTCGAGCGAATGTAGACTTTATAGCGACGCTTCAAATGATTGAAATTGGATATTTGTTTTAGAAAGCGTATTGCCTACCACGCGTATACGAGTGTACTGCATTTATACGACCGACCTGTTGTATCTTCTCGATAGCGCGAACGCACTCAAAGCTTAGCCATTTTTATAGCGTCACTCGACCGCATGGGTGTCCTTAATATTCCGGTGATAATCTTTGACGTCAATACGGCCAGCGAGGAAAGGAGCTAATGGTTATAATTCCTTTAACGCTCAACGCAAGAATGAGACCAAACGTTATTGCTGGTCGCCATTTGCCATCCGTAGAAGAGAGTATCGATAATACATTTTAAGTACTATTTTTTAAGAGAGGAAATTTTATAGAATGTTTAATTGGAAGAATTGCATTAACATTATAATATTTCATAATGAAAGTTAAGGTTAGGGAAGGGAATATTTCGCATGTATATAAAAGTTAGTATTAATACTAAGTTTCTATAAAACCATCAGTGAACCGGCCGATAAAGGGTGTAAGCGGATTTGAAGAGATGAGATATGCTGAGATGGGGTATCAGCAGAATGTGTGTCTGTATATAGATGTAACATATTAAAAGCATTTTGGCTTTTCCGACTCTCTAAAACATTAACTAATCAGTGACACAAGTTCGTGTAAACATTTTCAGGGATGATATAGGTAGAGCAGTTAAATTGCGCTCAAAGAAAAGACATAATGAGTCGTGATGTTCAATATGGAAGAGGCAAATAATTCGATGTACTATGAAAATACATATCAACCTGCAAAATAATATGATTTGATATACACAATATTTCCAGAAATTGATTACAAAAGATGATCTATAGATTTCGTGATATCGATCAAAGTGTGGCGTGGACTAACATCTTAGAATTATACTGTCGGAATATTATTCAGACAGGTTTGGAACCGCCTTGATACGAAAATGGCTAAAACAGTATAAGAATTCTTTCTTACGTCTCAAATAATTTAGGTTAAAAGTCTTTCTACTGCAATGCGGGATGATTTGAATGCCGTTTTCATCGGGTTCTCTCACTGCTCGAGCAAAGAGAGAACATTGCTGTAATAATTTCACGTACTCACCTAGGCAACGTAGAGGAATTTGTAGCGATGAAGATAATATATCACAAACGAAAGGTCATTTATATTATTGGCCTGGTGATCTTAGATCCCGTGGTGCGCTTGCATCGTGCAAATTGGAGTTCAAATTTCTAGATTTGCCTTACGTGATGGTGCGAAGTGTGTGCAGAAATTTAAATTGTTTTTGTTCACATACTACGGTGAAACCTTTACTGTAACCGTGCGTCACATTATACATTTTCTGTGTTTATTTCAAACATTCGCACGCACAAAATGATTTCTGATATTTCAATATTATCGGTTACCAGCCAGAATGTCTTACCAGTACCATTGGACACAGTAGTGATGCATAGTTCAAAGTTACAAACCAAGAAAATAAATATGGTCATATTTTGCGAGAATTCAGACACAACCACTGTTATCACTGGTAGATTGATGACATGACTGATTTGTCTGAATCTATATGTCATCAATCTACCAATTTTTTTATATGTATTAAAATATAAAAAAAAACAGTAACTCGTAAGTGATTTAACTAAAATGATTTAATATAAGGGATTAATTTAAAAAATATGTATTTACCGTAGTTTCTTGTTAATTTAGTTACTTGCCATTAAAAGTCAGCGTACCTGAAAAAAACAGAAAAATGTGAATTTTAATAAAAAATTGATACCATTAAAAATAAAATATGTTTAAAGGATTGCCACAAAGTTACATCCGAAAAAATATGTGGAATTAGACAGTGAAATAAAAACGTTTAATTTAAAATTAATTTCTTCAAAGTAATCACCGATGAAATCCAATATATATAAAATGTATCTCCTTCCAAATGTATACCCGTCATGTAGCTTGTAAACAATTTCGAATATTTTCGTCGAAGTTCAAGATCGCTCGACCCTAAGGTGACATTACAGAACTTAACATTTCCCGAGAAATCACGACACATCTCCCTCAAAATGCGATCGTGATATTAAAAACCGGTGTATGAATAATACTCTGTTGACAACATACATTCGACAGCCAGATTACGGGGTTAATTGGCCGGATGCGCACAATAAATACGCATAAATACTCGGCTCAATTCATTAATGCTAATTTTAAATTGTTTAATTTATATACTTGTTTTTTTTAGTGTTATTAATAACAACCACTGTCCAATCAACACGGGATGACGACATTCCCTTGCAAGCGACATGGGAGTTTCACAATGGAGACCGATCATCAGTTTAATTCTGATTCATATAGTAATTAAAGTGCCAATACTGTCGGTTTTATGAGTAAGAGATCAAGTCCTGAAGAGAAACAACCATTTAGTGTTACCAATCAAATAAATTAAAAAGATTTAATTTATAAGCATTATTTAAATTACGTATATTCTTTTATATTAGATTCCCCTTCTGAATAACTTTGGCCATCGTCACTTTCTTCATTATCAACTGCTAATAGGTTTTGGGTTACGCGTTACTCGTATTTCTTCCGCTGATTTTAGTGTGCAAGAGTAATTGAAGGAAGCTGTGCTTGGTCCAAAGCTTGATACGTCTGTCCACCTGTTTTATTTATTTATCTTATACTACACATGAGACACCACGACATCACCTTCCTTCTAGGTGTGTAACATTTAATGAAACATTTAAATGCTGTGTAGCAATCGGAGGAGTGATCGAAAACTTGGTTATTTAGTTCTAGTCACGAAACATGGAAAAATCCATTTCAAGTAGCTTATTTTTTTCACAAATTAATATTGAAATGTTTGTTTAAGTCACTATAGACGCGTTTCGCTCTAACTGAGCATCTTCAGGATCTGATTGTTTTTGTGCTTATTTTGAAAGTGTAAAGAGTAGAAAAATTGGAAACATTTTTAATAGATTTGAATTAGTTGGATTATTTATTTTGTTTATTAAATTATTTGTTGAATTTACATTTTTATATATTTCTAGTCTCGTAAAATGCTGTTTGTATGTATAGGTATTGGTAAACATTAGTTTCTGAAGATGCTCAGTTAGAGCAAAACGTGTCGAACTCGGTTAAAAAAATGTAAGTGATTTATTGACAAAAAAAAACATGCCCTGATTTCCTTGGAAGTCCCATCGGTCTCATACCTTCTGCAAAAATTTTACATCTTAAATTTTCCGTACTAACCTCTCGATATCCATTCGATCAACATGCCCAAACCATCTCAAGAAATTTCTCTTCATTTTATCAATAACGCTCGTACCCGCTACACACTTCCTTGCTCTGTCGTATACTGATTTACCTCACATTCTTATAAGAGATCTCATATTTACAGATACATATTTATTTAATAAAATGAATAAATATTTATCAGTAAATTATTACAGATCAACAAAGGATGCAATATTTCACATAGTACAGAGCACATTGTGATTACCTTCGAAGATGATAAGAAGGAACTATATTGTTGTAAGTTTACGTATATGTTAATGAATTGATTTATACGCTTGATAGTTCCATATAAATTGTAAATGATTTCGGTTATAGGCATTGTGATTGCCATAGAAAATGATAAGAGAGAACAATATTGTTGCAAGTTTACGTATATGTTAATGAATATATATATATACGCTTGATAGTTCCATATAAATTGTAAATGATTTCGGTTATAGGCATTGTGATTTCTATAGAAGATGATATGAGAGAACAATATTGTTGCAAGTTTACGTATATGTTTATGAATTTATTTATACGCTTGATAGTTCCATATAAATTGTTCATGATTTCGGTTATAGGCACGGGCATATGGGCACACGGGCTAGCAGGTAGTGCAATGCCATAATTATCACGACGTCTGACGTCACCATGGATGTGTGGGCCGCGTGAGATAATGAACGGTCACATACAAGGAAATCGCTATTTATGTGTCTAATAGTAATGAGAACCGAAGTGACCATCCTATTGGTTCTGTTTAACCTCATCCACTCTGCACTCCGAGATATTGCGGAAGTGCGGCCGCGCATTTATCTCAAATCACGATGCTTTTTGTAGTCGTCACCACACGATATGCATCTTAATAGATGACCGATGAGTATTATCGGCCTTTTTTTAACATAACAGTTTTTTAAACGTCGTAATGCCAGTAATGTGTGGTAATGCTTAATTTTTTTGTCGCAATTCAACAGTTAGTTATATTTGCATTTCATACATTGTATAGCTTTTAAATAATTTATACAGCATTTTTTTATCTTATACTATACATGAGACGCCATGACACCACCATCCGTTTGGGTCTGTAACATACTGTACAACTGCACATGTAAATGCTGTGTAGCAGTAGGAGGAGAGATTGAAAATCTGGTTATCCAGTTCTAGTCACGAAACATCGATAAAACCATTTCACGTGGTTTATAATACTGAACGGTGGTATTGCTCCAGGGCGATACAAGATTTTATACTCTTTTCTAGTCCTGAGTGAATATATATTTTTAAATGCATTTTTTTTGGTTTTTGATATTTTTATATATATTTTTACACATATATTATAGCATGTTTGTGTAGCGACGTTAACTGGTTTAGGCTATAAAATTTTTAATAAATTAAGGTTCTAGTTTAAAACAAATGTGCATTATAAAGGTTGCATAGAATATTTATTTATATTTAACAGTTCAAGTCACCAAGGGAAAAATGTAATATGTAATTATAATAATATTGTGTTATACATTATTATGATTTTTAATTTTTTTAAACATTCAATATTCAATTATTATTCAGTGTGCTTTGTTTTTAATTAATATTTTGCATATTATTGTGTGCCTATATTCTTTTGTGCTTCTTATTATTACAAACATATTTTATTTGTGTTCATTATAATTCATTGGTGCTGTATAGTGCTGTAAATAATAATTGTAATTATTATTATTTAATGGCTCATTTCTAAAGAGCTGTTTTCGTGAGAAAATCACCTCAAGAGCGCTGTACATTGTTACTTTAATATTTTATTAACATTGAATTTATATAAAGTATCATATTATAAACGTGGAGGTTCCATTGAAGAGTAGTGCAGACA
>JAPMAF010001186.1:0-11650 GCA_026537445.1 Silvatares holzenthali
TATTTAATTTCAACTGACGTGCGTATTGACAAGGAAACTCGATTAGTTTCCAGATGCAATACGGGTATGTGGTGGGACAACAGGTAGTCCATCTAGTACCATAATAGATGCACAATGAATACCATTGTTGGCACCATAATAAAACGACACACTTAGTATGTATATAACAAAGAGAATAAAATTAATCACAACATATAACTAAAATACAACATTTGCCCCTGTAGTGTAGTGGATAGAAGCGCTGGACTGGTATATGAGGGGTCTGATGGATTCAATTACTATTGGAATAAATAATATTGTAAATATGCCTTTTCAATGCCAATTTTGATTAAAAATGGTATTAACTCTGGGATGACGTGTTTGTGTGGCACAACAATTGTGGTATGGATTAGCCATCTGTAATCATCCATACCCAATGGCGGAAAGGGGGATTGCCAATAGAGATTAACTTTAAACAATAATCTTTTCCTTGTTCTTCGCTAGGCTATATATAGTATTTGCAAACTCTTTCTAATTAAAAAATACACACATAGAAACGCTGGAGGTTACGGGTTCGAATCCTGCCATAGTGAAAAAGTAATAATTTAAACATGCATTTTTCGATTCAGATTTTCAAAATATATGTGTAAAAATATATTTAAAAAATATGTACAGTAAAAAAATGTACATTCACTCTGGAGTGGTAAATCTTGTGTCGTCCTGGAGCAATACCACCATTCAGTATTGTAAACCGCGTGAAATGAATTTCGTGGCTAGAACTAAATAATCGAGTTTTCAATCTCTCCTCTGACCACTACACAGCAACAACATGTTCAATTGTACTAAATGTTATGGACCCAGACGGATGGTGGTGTCTTATGTGTAGTATAAGATAAAAAAAATTTCCAATTGCTCATATATATATTTTTATTTATATTTTGTGTATTATTTCTTTCTCTAAAGTGTAATTTGTATTTCTATTATTTTCAGGTTGAAACTTCACTGCTGTCCCATTGGTGGTATGAAAAGAGGTTCCCCAACTATCCCAAAAACAGAAAAGCTATATTACCATATGTCCTTTAAGTTTTATTTTATTCAATGATATTCTACATTATTATTAATTACCGAAGATTTAATTTATTTTGTAGTATGTATTCCTACTATGGTTGGTTTCTTTTACATAATCAAGATGTATTTACACTTAGAGTTAATTTTTATGTATTTTTAATAATGTACAATGCTCAAAGTATTATAGACTAATACTTATTACTCATGTTTTTATGTTATATTTACGCTTTGTTATTCATTTATAATATAATTTTATTGTTAAGCAAAAGATATTAATATTAAAGATTTTTTACATACATTTTTGTATGATTAGTATAGCCCATTACCTGTTTTTTTACAACACAAGAAACATCCATGGGTGAGCTTATTGCTTGATGTTAATCTCCATCAGCTAACCCTACCAACCTAAACATATTTATTATAAACATTAGACTAATTTTACAAAAAAAAATGTATGTCGGCCTTGCAGTGTAGCAGATAGAACACCTACTAAAAATTTATAGGTTAAAATTTTTATCGAGAACTTGTTCTTGATAATGATCCACTGAGGATCGAAATGTGTAAAACACTCCAAATAAATGGTATTCGGTATTAAACGAAAACCAAAAACCTTTAATCTTTTTAATAATGTATTACCACAAAGTAAATACCGAAAAAAAATCTGAACTGACAAAGAATGGTAGATCTTGTAGTGCCCTGGAACAATACCACCGTTCAGTATTGTACGCCACGTAAAATGAATATATTCATGTTTCATGACTAGAATTGAATAGCCAAGTTTCATTCCACCTACTGCTATACTGTGCATTTGCAATTACACAGAATGTTACAGATACAGATGGATGGTGGAATCTCACCTATAGTACCAAAACATAAATAAAAAGTAGTATTTGGCTAAACAATATATTTAATTTTTTCTTTAGTAACTTTGTGATTCTCCATTGTCAATAAAATACTTTTATATTTTCCTTTATCACAACCACAAACTCATTTGATAAAAGTAGACATGCCTTAGTCATCAATTGACCATTATCATAAACATTTTTGTGAAAATGTTCAGTTGATGGCAGAAAAATGTCCAATTATATTAAATAAATATGTGGTTGTGATAAAGGAAAGTGTAAAAGAAGTGTTTTATAAGTATTAAAATTCTTGCTGTCAGACGGTAAAGCTAATAGCATTCTATCCATCTCAAGGACTGTTTTTTTATTGAATAATAAAAAGATACTCAGAAGAAAATGAGGTCGGTAAAAGAATGAATATAACATGTGATTTATTATTAAATTTATTGAAATGGTGCATAATCCAATTATTAACAAACCACGCATGATAATTTCGTTCAAACATCTATTTGTACAGATAACAACAAATCTTGTTCACACTTTAATAAAACTATAGTGATCTTTTTCCCCTTCTTCGGAACTATTATTTAAACAGGAAACTGAAAACAAAATTAAACATAAGCATTAGAAATTATTAACAATACAAAATGATAAGGCAACGTGAATAGTCATCAATGATACAAATATAGTAAACTAGTAATCACCTGTAAGGATACCCTTGAGCTTTGGCTCTAAAAACTGAGAGCAGCAGAGAGAAGAAGATACACATGAGAGCCAGGCCCACCACGGCCAACAGACGCTTCTTCCGGCTGTCACTACTTCCCGGAGTTCGCCGGTTCTTGCTAGAGACATTCAACTTGAAACCTCCCCCAGCTTCTGCCAGTAGGATCATTCCCACTACAACGGCGGCATCTAATTTTATATGTAAGGAATGTAAACAAACCAAAACTACTTGGTTAAAACACTTAACTAAACCCACGACCTCCAGCGTTGGAGGAACGCTAGAGGTTGTGGGTTCAAATCACGAAAGAGTGGAAACAAAATAATTTAAAAATGCATTTTTCGATTCAGATTTTATAATATATAAAAAAAAAATAACAAACACAGCAAAAAAACGCATTTAAAAATGTAAATTCACTCTGAACTGGAAAATAGTGGTAGATCTTATATCATTCTGTAGCAATACAACTGTTGAGTATTGTAAGCCATATAAAATGAATTCATCCATGTTTCGTGACTAGAAATGAATAACCAGCTTTGATTCTCTCCTCTTTTACACGGCATTTCCATGTGCAGTTGCACTGAATATTTCATACCCAGACGGATGGTAGTGTCGTGGTGCCTCATGTGTAATATTTTAAAAAAAAAATAGGAACATCGACCAAAATTTGGTTGGAAATAAAATCTGATCATTTCATGATTTTCTTAGGCAACCCCTCTGTCTTATGCTTTCTACATTTGCATCGTAAATCTTCCATACTTATCTTTTGACACCCATTCCGCTCTACATGCTCAAATCATCTCAACATATATTCTTAAATATGGCAATAACGCTCACACCTACTCTACATTTTTTCCTTATATCTGTATTCCTTACTCTGTCATGCATGTATTACCACACATTCTTTGAAGAGATCTCATTTCAAAGGCATTTATTCTTCTTTATTCCTCTTCTCCTGACCAAGAAGACCCACCATTCGGGTCCTCTTTGATATTACAATGAACCAATATCATTTAAATGCCGTAAAACTTAAAATATTTCATTATCAAAGGATACTGAGCGCCATAATTATGTATGTTTCCAATACAAATTGTCCCTGAGAAGATCCATGAATATATGAGATTGCACCGTTTTGACCAGTGTGGACAAATGGTGGCCCTCTTATTTGATTCCACATCTGTCCAGAGATCATTGTGAAGCAGAAAGAAACTGCTCCGACTGCCCAAATCTGCTTATTATAAAGGAAGTCCAGATTATTCCTTCTTAAATACAGGAAACCACCACACAGTAGAACCAACATCACGATAGCTACAGTTCCAGAATAATTTGGCGGTCTGAATACTCTAATCTAGAATATAAAACAAAAATACTCATATATACATACTCAAAATAAATAATTAACTTTTGAAGATTATCATTAAATTCAAAATATCTTGTAGATTTTATTCATTAAACAAGTAAAGATCAATACATACACGATTATTAAATAGTGAACTTTAAAACACATTGGAGATTGTTAGAAAGAATGTGCAGAAAAATAAGAGTGATAAGATACGAAACGAAAATATCAGAAAATGCCGATTAAAAGTAACAGAATGAACATATTGAGATGGGAAAGAATAGCAAAACAGATCTACAACGTGAATATGTGTGGTAGAGCAGAGCAGGGAAAGCCTAGAACTTGGCAGGAACACATTTCCCAATTTCTTGATGGAGACAACATTAAGAACCTCCATCATTGTGTGTGTGTGTGTATGTAATGAAAGAGTGAATGAACCACCAAAATGATTGTTTTTAGACAAAGGATGGTGCATCCGTATAGTGCTGTTTCGCACCAACGCCGGGAGAGTGGGAGGCCTTCGGCCCCACCACCGAGAATGCTCACAATATATACATTAGAACTATTGAGACTTAATAAACTTCTTTTATGTTTTCCTTTATCACCCACATACTTATTTTATAATATGGTTCTGATAAAGGAAAATTTAAAAGAAGTTTATTAACAATAGAGAGCCATAAAGTCACTGAAGAAAGTGAAATCTATTAAGATATAATAAGGAAGAGAAAAGTTTAACATGACAATTACTACATTATAACATGAATTCAGGGTTCTAATCATTGATAGGATACGATTGAGAGTTTTTACAAACCCATAATTTCATAGTAAAAAAGGGAAAATATGAAATCTGGCAAGATGGCTGACACAACTAAAATGACCTAATCTCAATCAAGAAATGGATAAGACAAATTGTTTGGGGACAAAAATGAAATTATGGAACCAAGTTTTAGAAAGATTGTGGGCTGAATTAACAAATATAGATGACTTTAGAATTGAGATGAAACTTACCATTAGAAAGAAAAATTAATTGAATTATAGAGAAGAATTTTGAAATAGGGATGAGTTGGCACACAGGTACTCCATCCCAGGTAGCTTATTTAGCTGCTCGATCAGCAATATCATTCCCTATAATTCCCAGATGGTTTGAAATCCTAGCTACGATGATGTCTAAATGTGTGGTAGATAGTTGATGGAGATTTTATTCCTATTTATTCACTTATAGACAATATAAGTAGTAGTAATGTGAGGCAGAGCCCACTTTACTAAGATGGATCTTGTGTCGATGTTCTAATGATGGAATCAGTGGGTGAATTTAATGGTGAAGAGATTAATGTGTATTTGTATTTAACTTAAGGTTTAAAAAATATTTCACATCTATTTACAATAAATGGTGCAATTAACAAATATTCCGTGCTCGTTATATTTACCTGAATGTCGGTTCGTTCTTGAATCCATTTGGCAATAGCCTCGGCTGATATTCCAGCTCTTTGGAAGTCCATTGTGTCACCTGGCTTCGATTTTCCCTTTGCTGGGAAATGCATTAAGACAGGTGCAGTATTTAATCGTAACTAAAAAGAAAATATGTTTTTAGTCACCATCGAATATATACAATATAAAATAATATGTGACTGGATAATAAATATAAAAGTATATTGCATGACAGAAAACAAATAAATAACAATTGAAATAATTTCCTTGAACATTCAACATGTCAAGAACAATGCAGAAGAGGAGCCCACACATCAATATGATAAGAAATGGAAAGACTACAGTTGGTCAAGTATAGTGGGCAAACAAATTCTAAGCATTCACTAAGAATTGATTACTCATCAGCTATGAGTTACTTCCTTGAAGCTAATCACACATTGGTGGGGATTTCTAATATATAAATTCGAGACAGCCCATGGGAACTGTGCGAAATCAAGAGTGCAGAAGAATGCAGAAATGAGTTTATAACAGCTGTAGTTAATAATAGAAGGTACTAAGTTGGGTTTCATGTTTTCGTAAAACAAATAATAAAAATCACTTACCATTTGGAAAACATCAGATCCTTCATCAAAATCAACCATTACAAAATATAATTGATTTGAATATATTTGTGAGTAACGGAAGGAGCTAGCGACAATGCTGAATTCATCATGGACATTACGACAAATGGCACATTGCCTACTCGGAGCCATGGCAGTAAAAATTACAATCACTGAATAATTTCTAGGTGGAGACTTTACATATTCACGAAATTTATTGCCATTAAATCTGAGTATTGGTTTTTTATTAGCCATATCAGTCAATTGTTGAACCTTCAAATCCAATGTTGTAGACTGAAATTGGTACAAATACACATAAATTGTATAGTTGTTGATAATAACGTCATTACATTTTATGTACCGTGAAGCAATAAACTTACGGCTTTCGCTTTTGTTTGGCCGAAAGCTTCATCATACAACACTACTGCAGCAATAAATAATAACAAAAAGAATCTGGATTTCATAATGAAATCAATAAAAAAACTAGATAACACCACAAAATCGCCCAACCGTTCCTATTGGAACAGTCAACGAATCCAATAGAACACCGACACGAATTATTCAATTTGACACTTGACTGACACGAGACATTTCAGACCGGCGAATCAGAGACAAGACTTCGTCTATGGTTTTATGAATTTTCATCTGAAAATTATACGTATCTATGGTATCCTAAATCAAGGTGAGTACTATTTTTTATTTTGGCGACATTTTGTTGTCGCAGGTGTGATGACCGTTACAACTTTTGAACAGTATTGTTAATACCGTTAATATTGCGCGAAAATTATTCAATAGGGTTGACCGTTGTCGGCGTAGTAGGTAGTTAGTGTTTGCATAATTTCAACGTTTAGGTTTAGGCCCTTTGTTAGGTTCCCTTGTCTCGAATTTATATATTTATTTAATTATAGTTTATTTACGAAAAAATATCAAAAATGTTTTCTAGATCAAAGAGGTTCGAAAGCAAAACCGGTAATTATAACTTATTGTTTTACTTAAACTGCAAGGAATGTGTATATGGATATTTCATTTTGCTTCTTTTTGTAGTCGGCTGTGGAGCAGACGCCGTTTACAATCCGAAAGAGTTAATAAGACCCATCGGAGGTGTGATTCCAAAAGTGGAACGTTTTAATGATCTTCATTCCAACGAGTCAGTTTCGGATGCTGATTCTGTCCATAGCGACAAATCAGCGGTTTTTCGGACGGTAAGTTAAGAAATGCATTATGTATTTTTTTCTCTTACTATTGATGTTTTTAAATACTCAGAGAGAATAATGAGGTTTTATGTTTGGTTGGTGTAAAAAGAAAGAAATGTCAATGCATGTGGAATAAACCACAAATTATATCGGAGTGACCCCATAGGCACTTTCTGGTGTAAACACGTATAAACTTCTACATCAACTACTATTATTAGATCTAGCGCATACATACTATTGTAATATTGCCCAAAACATGTCCAGTCGTCTGCATATCACAATATCAGCAAAACGAAACTATTTAGTATATGGAGGTGTACATGCAACCAACTTAGTCGTCGATTTTCTCAGTTTTGGTCACGGCAGGTACTCTAAGCTGAGAGAAAGAGCTCACTTGTGCTTTGCATGCACAAATATAATAAGTAGTCTGAATAAAAGATACTGGTACAGCTCATATAACGACAGCTTATTAAAAGGATGCTTTCAAACTTTACGTTCCACTCTGAAAGATTATCCAGATGAATTCAAATTATAGAATGAGTGAATCAACTTTGTATAAAATCATTTATTTAATCAAACTGACTGCTTTGTCAATAATATGCACACATGTGCATAATGATAAACATAGAGCAGTTAATCGATTGTTGTTTGACCGATTAATCTAAAGAATCGATACAGCTTTTTGATTGGTGATCTATAAAGTAGGCAGTGTGCATATCTCCATACTTTTCCATGAACTTTTGATACACAACTAGATCATTGATCGATTAAAAATAGCATGTATGGACTAGATTGAAACGTACAAATGCAATTTGTTTAACTACCTGTTCTAATATTTTGTTTTTTCAGCCGAAGTCACTCCGTAAAATTGCTGTAACTTCCGCTTCAAAGAAGCAAATAGGGAACACAGTTAGCTTTACAAGATCAATGTCAACAGATAGTGTTACAAAGGATATCATTAATTCTAAAAATGTTGAAATTAGGTAAGTTTTGTAATTCCCTAACTGCTATAGTAGTCTCCATAGTAAAAATGTACAATGTCAATTTTGTTATGTAACAACTTTATATTGTTTTTTTAGGAATAAGAATGAGACGATAGCTGAGTATGAGCAGCAAATCAAAGAAATGAAACTGATTATACAAAAGTTGAATGAAGAAAATAAAATTTTCAAAAGTGACGTCGAAAACCTAATCGGGAACCTTTCTCAGTGTAACTGCAATGAATTAAAAGAAGATTTAGCGCTAGTAAAAAGTCATCACTCTTTAGCTCTGGAAGCTAATGAAAGTATTCGTCATGAATACAAAATAGAAACAGAATCATTGAAGAACCAACATCAGTCTGAACTTGATAAGATGAGGTGTGATTACACTGAGAAAATCAATAAAATTGAAGAAAACTGTTACACCCAAATAAAGCAAATTGAAGAAGATTCTTCGGAGAAAATAAAAATCTGCGAAGTTCAACATGAGGAACGTTGTCAAGAAATAGTAACTTACCATGATTCCATTTTGAAACGGGAGAAGCAGAACTGGTTGAGCGATATGCAAAAGTGCCAAGAAATTGCAGAAAATGAAATCATTAAATCAGAGACACAAATTCAAAAATTAAAAAGTATCGTACACGATTGCAACGAAAATGTGAAGGATCTCTCTAATAATGTTATCACACTTGAAAAAACTATTCAGTCAAAGGAAAATCAATTACAAGATTTAAACTCCCAACTTCAAGATGCTGAGAGCAATCTCAGTAAGGAAAAGGTGCAGCATGAATGTGAAATTAAAAAGTTTGTAACTGAAATAGAATCACTGGACAAAAAAAAGCATACACTCGCTTTTACTTTAGAGATTACTCAAAAAGCAGTTGAGGCTTTAGGAACTAGATTACTTCAATCTGATGAGCATGTAGAAAATCTGCAGCGTGACCTTGAGTCACTTAAACTGGAAAAACAACAAAACCAATCTAATTTAGAGCTTGTAATGAAAGATTTAACTAAATTGAAAGATTTGGAATGTAAAGTTATTTGTAAACATGACTTATATTTAGATATGAAGTCGCAGTGTGATGAAGCTTTCAAAACTATAAAAGATTGCCAGACTCTGCTATTTTCTGCCGAATGCCAATTAGAAACTAAAGATCAAGAGTTAAATGAACTTTCAACTGAGAATGATCGTCTCTCCGGAACCTTAGCTGCGGTAGATCAAGAGAAGAACGAGCTTCAAGTACTTCTTAATGAATTCAAACATTTAATGGAAGAAAAAAATAATAAAATTCACGTATACTGCCAAAAGATACACGAGTTAGAGGATCGGCTGAGAAAAGGAAACAGCTTTTTAGAAGCCACCGATTTTATAGTGAAAGAAAAGGACAAGGAAATCAACAAGTTGCAGGAAGAATTAAGATTAATAGATACCAAATCCTATGAATATCAAACATTGCAAAATGTTATTATCGATCTTAAAGATAAAATATTGAATCTCGAAAATGAGGTAAGATTATATTGAATTTTTTTCTTTACATTTTCCATTACCTAGGATCTGTTTTAATCAAATTTCTTATTTCACTCTCAATCTCCCACTTACTATCATTGTTATTTTATGGTGTATTTTATGACTTACTCTACCTGAACTCTACCATCCTCTATTTGGATTTAAATATATGCTACGCTCGACTTAAGCACATAATTAGGTAACTAAGCTTATTAGTAATTGTTGTTTTTTCATAAACTATTTAAAATTTGATTTAATACTATCCATTTTTTTTTCTTCCTTGATAAAGTATTCTATAACTTGTCTTTTTTATCAATTGTTCTACCTACTGGAGATAACCGCTCTCCATTGGGGTCATATTCTTCCATGGTAGTAAAAATTTGTTAAGATCGCAAAAAGGCTTCATTAATATATTTGATTGTCAAGGTTTTGACAGTGAGTTTGTTGGTTTCATC
Source organism: Silvatares holzenthali (assembly GCA_026537445.1). Taxonomy (NCBI): domain Eukaryota; kingdom Metazoa; phylum Arthropoda; class Insecta; order Trichoptera; family Pisuliidae; genus Silvatares; species Silvatares holzenthali. Next base: position 10,112 of record JAPMAF010001186.1, read on the forward strand.
TTTACTTTCATTCCGTAACTTAATTTAATTCTTGCAGGTTTTTTTAATTTGATTTTCAGATTACTGAAGCTACTCTTTACATTTTCCTTATAGTATTCTAGGATTTTCTGATTAATAATAAATTATTGGCTTCAATTAGCTAAATATCCGCCGTAGTCAAATGGTTCTTCCTGTGATAAGAATGTACAATTAGGCATTTTTTCCAAAACAAGTGAATCTCATCCAAATGAAATATTTTGCAAAAAAAATAAATTCACTTGCAGCATCTTTATTTTCACTCACAGTTTATCTAGCCAATTTAATATTATGTAGAGTTCTACTTACATAACTAACACTTTTAAAAATTGTCGCACCAGACTTTACTTGCTCTGAGCTCCAAGTTAGAATCTTCTTTTAAAAATGTCTTCTAATATCCATGTAAACTAAGAACCTTAACTTGAATAATTGAAAAAAGTCAAGGGAGCCTTTTTGATGTTGATCATCGATCCATGATGACGAAATTCTTTCCATTACATCCATTACTATGTTGTGTCTTTCGGAAATAATATTTTAAAAATATGTGTTCGCAACATTGAATATACTTCTTAATTTTTGCACATCTATTTTCATCAAAGAAAACTCAAATTTTCAGAAAATACATGAAATAGTGAACTGTACAAAAGTAAAAAGTAGGAAAGGGCCGTCTGTACATATATTCAATAAAAATTGTAATGCTATAAGGAAGATGACAGTTTTATTAAATAAATTGTATATAGCTGTAACTATTTTATTTTATTCATTTATTTAATGTGCTTCATTCTATTCTACAGATATTTGAAAACCATGAGCATTTTAAAACGTGCCGTGAAGAAATGCTTCAATCACAGTGTCGAAATTTGGAATCGGATTTACAAGAAATGACGTCAAAATATACAAACCTTTTAGGGCACCAAAATAACAAGCAAAAAATCAAACATGTTATCGACCTGAAGACTCAAAATTCACTTTTGAAAGAGGTAATACTTTATACATATTTTATCTCTGATATAATTGATGGCAGACCAGACCTGTTTGATCATTCTCTAGCAAAAGATTTTAAGATTTCCTCTAGAAGAGGATTAGTAATCTCATAGTCTTTAGATCCTGTACTGATTATAAGAGTAGATCATAATGAACCCTGAATATGTCAGTGTTTAGTGTTAATCATTTGATGAAACTAATATATCTATATCACGTAGCCGGATCTAAATTTCTCAGGAAGATTTATTTTCTCCAATTTCACTAGTTTTTTAACGCTCTGTGAGCATATCCCTGGTGCAACGTAAAAAAACAGTGCCTTTACCGGGGGATAGATCGGTACGAAAATTGCATGATTCTCATGCTGGGGAACAAATTATTTTCGTATTCAAAATGTTAAATGTTGGTTTATGTAAATCATACTTTTTTGCATGAAAGAGTTGAAGGATATTAATGTAGGTGCGGTAATGAATGGAAGAAAAGTAAGCTGTTTATTGTATGCAGACGATGCAGTGCTGGTGGCGGAGAGTGAAAGTGATTTAC
>JAPMAF010001187.1:0-11650 GCA_026537445.1 Silvatares holzenthali
TAGTATAAATGAATATTCCATTTTACAATAATATGTACTTACAATAATATAATACTTCAAATATATACAATATTTATGAAATATTTAAGTAAAACTGTACAGCGCTCTTGAGGTGATTTTCTCACGAAAACAGCTCTTTGTAAGTTATCCGTAAAATAAATAAATAAATTTAACGGAGTAACCAGGTTTTCATTCTCTCCTACACAAAATTTACATGTGCAATTGCACTCAATGTTACAAGTTAAGATGGATGGTTGTGGTGCCTCATGTGTAGTATAACACATCAAAAACGCCAATACTTGACAAAAAAAAACGACAATAATGTAACGGATAAAATGTTTGTTTTATTGTATTATTAATAATTTACTTTTATTATTTGTGGTTTTAAAAGGTTTCCTAAAAAATTCATTCTCCTTTTCTGCGAAAATCTGAAAGTGTCTATTAAATATTTTTCAAAACTTTTTCTTTGTTTTTTTATATTTGTATTTAAGGGCGATATTATATATCCTAAACGGGAGTAATATTAAAAAAAATAATTTGAAATAATTATCATTACATCACACCGAACAAGGCTTATAAAATCTTCGTCCGAAGGGTCGCTGTGGATATACCGATAGTATAATATTATATAGCTTGCATAGAAACTCCCGGTTTCATTTGTAATTCTTAACTGCTTCCTCTTTTACTCTGAACTTCCTGCCTGAAATGAAATTGTTTTGTTGTTCCCTCGTCGGAATTCATCCCTTTTGAACATTCAACATTAGGGACTTGCATTTAACTTTTTAAATGGAAACAAGCTACAGTAGCTAAAAATAACGGGTGATACGTAAAAATGTTAACCATCACAAAACGGTTCAAATACATTAACATTCTTTATCAAATTTCCCAATTATCAAATTATTTATTCTAATAGTCTGTGAGTGAGATGAGATATGACACCACTTATAGAATTCAAACTGACACTCCAGGATTGGACGCTTCTGTAACAAATATAGTTCTTATTTAATTTTCAAAGAAAACTGACTTTTTGCCATAAACGCGTGTCCATTATGACGTCATCACAGAAGACGACTTTAAACCTACGATTAAATGGATGAAAGAATCCTGGGTGATATAATTGCATTGTTTGAATACGCACATATGGCATTGCGCGGCGGGGTGTACGTTCACAACTCTCGCGAGTATTGAACACGAATCAAAATATAAATTATGCCTATTTTTACAATTGGGATTTTTATCAATATCACCATCATCGGAGTACCACGAATGGCAGTTAAACTTGTACACGCAGAACATAACTGGCATCAGTTTCACGGCAGTATACATCAATTAAAAACATCAGATTTGTTCAACCTTATCATATATGACGCCTCACGAATACCTCAGACCATCTTTAAACCTAGGAATCTTCGTTAATCGGTTCTGTCGAGTGAACTTAAGAAAGACCTGCAAGATGCGAGCGCCGACAATACGCCATGGCAGCTGCACCACCTGCGTCTCTTCTTCTGATCTCTTCAACAGATCTTCTTCACCGAAAATGACTTCATCTTCGCACTTCGTAACTACTCTCTTTTCTCTGTAACAGTTTGATTTTAATCTAATTTTTTTAGTATAAATGAATATTCCATTTTACAATAATATGTCCTTACAATAATAAAATACTTTAAATATGTACAATATTTATAAAATCTTTAAGTAAAACTGTACAGCGCTCTTAAGGTGATTTTCTCAAGAAAACAGCGCTTTATAAGTTATCCGCAAAATAAATAAATAATTTTCCATATTCGGTTACATATATAAAGATAGATATTATTATTTACATTGCAAAACAACAATAAAATCAACTTTCCATTAAAATCGGCTGTCCATCAGGACAGCCGATTTTAATGGAAAGTTATTACTATAGCTATTATTATAGTTATTATTATAGTTAGTTATAGCTATTTCATTATTAGTTTGACTTTATTAAAACCATTTATTTTTCATTATTATTAGACTTGTTTACATTAATGAATATATTCAGCGTATGACTGAAAGACGTAGAAAAATATTTAAGTTAAAGTGGTTTTTGACAATGTTAATGTGTATAAAGTATGTAAGTAATATTCATTTCAAAACGTTTTGATTTCTCTTCGTCCCGTTTGTTATTATCGTAAATTATGTACCATTTATATAAATTTCGTATATACGAAAAACTAAAATGTTCCAAAAAAATACATCTAAGTATTGATATTGTCAAGTGATGTTAAAAATATTTAAATATAAGTGGTTTTTAACAACGTTAATGTGTAAAAATACACTTCTAAAACTTCTTTATCTCGCTTGTCATTATCGTAAATTATGTAACATTTATATGTGGAAAACTGAAATGTTCCTGAAAATAATACATCAAAGTATTAAGATTGTCACGTAACGTGAGTGGATGATGATAACCGGGTTAAAAGCTTCACAAGTGCAGAGACGTAAAAGTCTTGATAGACCAAAACAACAGTAGATGGACGGCGTTAACAGCAATGTGAAGACACTTGACCTAAAAGGATGGAGAACGTTGGCCATGGATAGTTCAGAATGGAAAATATTTGCAGATTCAACCGTAATCCTCCCGTTGCGCATACGATGATAACGAATTGATGTTGTCTACTTTGTTTTAAATACTTAACGGACACATATAACCTCTCTAACTGATTCTCAAGACGATTAATATTTATAAATATCATCGGGATTATTGTGTAAATCCGCGGTTTTGCATGAAAGCACAAAGGAAAAGTTTCCTCAGTTACCCCGCACAAAGTTCCCGCCAGGACCGGAAATGCGTCTCGGTAAGATGAATGATCCGCGTGTTAATACTAGCAACTGTGCCGCCAACAGAGTAGCAATAAGATCTTTCGGCCGGCAAACTGTTTGTAGGATTATCCGCGTCAACTCTGATTCCACTCGTGTAAATATGTATTATTATTTTATACCCCATTCGGGCGAGATATAGTCCGCCCGCTTTAAGAGATCTGGGAAAGATTTATCGTGTCGGATTTCGAAGAATTTTACTGCAGTTAAATTCATTGATGTTATTTTCGAGTAATACAATATTTAGCTTACATCGTTTAATGTCAACCTTCTTATAATACTATAATAATAATACAAAGACACCACTTCTCCGCGTGGGTAGGCAGAGAGGGTCAAGCGCCACACTACTCTATCCTCATACATTATACAACCCTAGCGCTCATTACTGACAGAGTTATCGATTAAAAAATCTTATCTTGCCATAATTTTCTAGGACAGCCGCTCTGCCTCGCGTTTTCTGCATTTGCGTCGCAAATCTTCCATATCCTCCCAGCAGAGATCTTATTTTAACAGCATTTATTCTATTTTCATTCTTTGATGCCAGATCCAAGCTTCGCTTCCATATATCAATGATGGCATCAATTCTCCGCTGTGCACTGCCAATCGGTCACATGTTGGATAATGTATTGTTTGATATAACAGTATTTACTGCCTCGATCACACTATTCCCACACGCCTTTCGATATCGTTTTCATATTTTCCATCCCTTGTGAACATACTACCAAGTTATACGAATTCTTCGATCTACATTAAATTTTCATGCTTATTAACTACAGTATATTTAACATAAGACATTTAATTCTATTTATATGTATGTATGTATAAACTTTTTTCTAAATTGACATGTAATATAGATGAGTTGAGAAGATTTTGCGAATCTTAAGTAATTCGGGTATGTTAATTTAAGTTAATGAATATTAAAGCAGATCAATATAGTGAATGTTACTAAAAGGACAAGTTGTAGAAAATTCAATATTTTTACATTGGTACATTTCCCAACTTTTTAACGAAAATAATGATAAATGAGTATCAAAAGTCTTTGTCGAGATGTGTGTGACGTCATACATGAATATGGAGAAGCTGAAAAGTGTGTGTTTAGGCAGGGAGATGGGACGCTCTGTTCTCTCTGCCTACCCCTATTCCCCAGAGACGGGTGTAAACGCATGTCTAAACTCAATTTACCTTACAATTCACCGATGCTTTATAATATTAGACACATTATTTTGGAAGCTTTGCTTTTCAATTATACGTTACTAACATTCTTCTCAATTAAGCTCTCTACTCTTATACCACATAAAATATTTCAAATTTCCCGATTTCATTTTAATTTGTGTTTTTTTTTTCATTAGAATTTGTCGTAATACTTGGAGTAATTCAGTAGTTTACTCCATGTCAACTGATTTTCTTTACGTCTCATGACTGGAACTGAGTAACAGTACCGGGTTATTTTTTCTCTTTCTACTACACAGCATTTACGTATACAAACCCAGCGGATAGTGTCACGGCGTTCAACGTAAAAAAAACAATCTTGTACGTTCATTTCCGTATTACGTGAATTACTATTTAACTTCAATTGAACCATGTTTATACGCAATTAACTCTCCTATTTCGGGACCAATATTATTTCACACTGATTGCTACATTCAACCCTAATGGCAAACTGCGGTATTTATTCATGTCATTATTTATTTTAACTCGAAGATTTATTTAATTAATTTATATCAACGAATATCAGTAGTGCGGTCACCGTGCAAAGCTCAATAAAGCTTTTTGTGTAATCAGCTTTCCGCCATAATTTATTGTTATTTAAATAATCCCTATTGCGTTAAACAACTAGAATTACAACTTTTTTTTTAATAATTAATACTTTAGTACATGAGAACAAAATCGTTATTTGGCTTATTAAACATTACATAAAAAAATATTCTACTAACTATTATCCATAGCAAAACTTTTACATTCGGCCTTATTCTTTACCTAGTCGATTTATAATGCGAATGAATATTTTGTAGGTGTCTGAAAGCGAACTGCCCGCTGCCGGTGAATTGCTCGCATTCAACTTTTTGTCGGGAAAAGTTTTCCCCTTTCTGCAAATAAATCTTGTTATTTTCATCTTGCTGAAACGAGGCATGAAATTTAATCGACTTCACAATTTTGATTTCTTTCAATGAAGATTAATTCCTGTGCCAAATACATCTCGCAACTAAGTATTAAGTCAGAATTCGAGCTCTAATATCGAAACACTTTTTCGGCTTGCACATTTATAAGCATTAAGGCTTAATGTAATACAGTCTGATCGTTACGGCAACTATTTTGTATAAAATTTAACTGACTGACAAGTAAGAATAAATTATACGCTATTTTCTAGTGTTAATGCTAATAATTTTTCAGCCTCTCCAATTGCTTCCAGCCGAATATAAATTTTCCAATAACTTTACCCTTGTAAACTATAATATTATTTTTCTCATTAAATATTTTAATAATACTCGTTCGTTTTGATTGGTTTTTAATATAAAGCGAATAACCTAAAGTTTTCAAATTATTTCTAGAGAGAACTCATTGGATATTTGAATGAACTACTCGAGTTATAATATTTAAGCGTACTTTTTCCATTTAACTCTAAACTGGAAGCTCATATCACAGAGCAGGCATTCATTTCGGCTTATTAACAAAAATACACACACACATACACACTTCTGCTGGCATTTTGTATGCGAGTTTCAAGCATTTCAGTAGCTCGCTCAAAGGGAAAACGATTTTTTTGAAGAGTTGAAAGTTGAATTTTCCTATTCATTGTCTGGCGTAATATCCGCTAGTTTCGGCGAGCGAGGCTTTCTTATTTTTCTTGCATCCATTCCTACTCCTGGTCTCCTTTCCGTCTTTTCTATATCTCTCGCCTTTGTTAAAACTTTGTTGCGCTCTTTTTGTAGCGGTCTTTATTCATTGGTATTGCTTTTATTTCTATCGTATACTCTACTATTCCGTCTATTCACGAGACAGTATTTAATCCACGCTTCATTCATTACTTAAATGAATTATATATCTCCATGTACGTTACTTTCTTCACACTTATTTGACATAAACACGTTATGTCACATTTTGTCGTAGGTGTGGTGCGTTCCTTGGCTGCTAAATAATTCTATGAATTATTTACAAACGAATTCTAAGACGGATTCTCGGAAATTGTAATAAACTGTTAAATCAAATTAGCTCCTTGGCAGGATCTAAAGTAGCAGCAGAAATTGCTCTTCAGAGTTCCCCTATACAGTGGTAGGTAAGCTCCGGTAGTTCGAGTGAAAAGAATCTGCAAAATTGACTGTTTAATCACTATTTCATTCCGTTGCTCTCGAGTTAAGAGTGGCGAATAAAATGAAGAAAACTTTTTTTACATTCCGCTCCCTTTGAATGTGTATAGGTGAAATAAGTGCTCTTCTTGTGTAAGTTTCAAGCTCTCATTGCGTTTTATTTGACGTAGACTTTGTCTCATTTCGGATAGAATGGAAAAGACAGGGAACACTCTCAGATTATGTTGGAGGAGAGTAATGTTTTATTTCTCGTCTTCAATTCCTTCTCTCCGACTGAAACTGAAACTTATGGCGCATAACGAGATCTCTCTAGTTTCAGTATTGCGGAGAATACGATATTACACATTTAGAAGTCTAGTTCCTCTTTTTAAAAACGATTTAAGTTAGATCATCTCCTTATAGTTCTCGTTAATTTTAATCAACTTTCCAACGTAATTACCGCTATCTAATAATAGTAGCTATTACAAGTGATATAAAAGTTAATATTCAAACTTTGCATATGTAATATGGTTACTGAATATAGTTTTGTACAATTATAAACAAATGGTCTCTTGACATTCCCAAATCAAATTCAGCGCTTCATATACATAATTCTAACTTAGTGTCGGTCTAATTTATTTCAACAGTTTGCAAACACATTATATAATCATTATTTGTTTTTGTTCCAGAACTGTTCCAGCTTCATTGGGTCCCTATTGAACCACAAAAACAACGTGAGTATAATTTATTATTTTCTCTCGGTACGAGTGGAGATCTACCAACGCAACGTAACGTAACGTAACATATAAACATACTTTCTTTTTACGTTGCCAAAAGTGTTTATTGTGGGGTGTGTCAGAGTATGCCTGTAAAACCTTAACCGTAATGCGCCCCATGTGGGATTTTATTTTACTCCAGGAATACATAATCTAATCACACTTTATTCTCATATTACAATTCAACAAAAATTTTGTTTCGTTCTTGAAAGTTATATAAAAATATTAGCAATAAATGTATCGTATGTTAATATTTTAAAATAAAATCATTATTTCTCTTCGTCGTAAAAAAAGAGCATTTGAATAATTCGTTGGTGTCATAGAATAGCAAGTAAATATATGCTGAATATAATTGCAATAGAAATGCACGTTTCAATTTATTAGTTTTAAAAAACATAGGAAGATGTGTCAAGTATATAACACGTTTATATTATCGTATTCGCGAACTCATCGCGATATAGACCTCCATTTTTATCCTACATTCCCGAGACTATCCTGATGTTATTCATCCATATCATTCATTATTAGGCCTCCATCGCATCTATTGAAGTCTTTTCTTATCTAATTCCAAATGAGATGTTTTATTTGTTTTGTTTTTTTTATTTTCATTTTCAATCATTGCTCTCAAACGTGTCTTAAGAGGTTACCGTAATAAACATCTTATAAATACGTAACATTTGGACTGAGATTAATTGCTTTATTCCGGTTGGCATACAAATGTCTTATTTAATGAAATAGCATTTTGCTCGTATTGAACCTAAAAGGAATTTCCAAGAAACGAGCGAGGCGTTAACCAAACATTTCACAATAATTGATCCGTAAGAAGCCTCAGTATTTGTATCGAAATCTCATCCCTCCCTAATGCGTCTTGATACGTACTGTAAACCCTGTTATAGCACTGTAATAATATTCACTCTAAACGCCCATTTCTGGGAACGAGCAATGACATTATTTAATGTGGAAACTTGTTAAAATAATAGGTGCAGCGATCAATTATATTCAATCGTTTTAAGAAAATCTTATCTGATATTAATTTCTGATATTACAACATATCTTTCAAGTAATACAGTATATTTCAGTTATAATCATTTAGAATATATTTGTTTTACTAAATGTCGTTTAATTTATACAAATTCAAAAAAAAAATTATAAAAAAATTCGCTATCCAGATTTACGGGTTGAATCACTCAATCTACGAGAACTATAGTAATCTCAGAAGAACTGACTTGATGATGCCGTACTCTGCTGCTTTTCATACTTGATGCTTTTTTAAAAAGACTGACTGATGCCATAGCGATATCTCACTACCGAACCGCAGAATATGGAGGAAGTCAGTCTTATTTAAAAAACCCTTGATCAATTAAACACATTTTTAAAAATACCTAGGTCAATTGGTGTTTACCTAATTACCTTCGTGTGTTAATTATATCTAATAACAACTTAATAATGTAAATATTAATTTAAAACTACGATGAATTATTCAACTTAGATTCATACGACTAAAGACACGAGTATCGATTATTCAGAATCTAGTACTTATAGATTACTCCCCACAGTCCTATTAGATACTTCGTAACAAGCTTTTACTGAGTAAATCAAAATAATCTCATGAAATGACATAAAAAACCTTAATTTTGCTTTGATCCGATTGAATCCCATTGACGATAATTTATTTCGCGGTGAGCTTTCTAAAATCTCAGTATTTTTGACAAATTGGAACATCCAGTCAAAAGAGAGTAAAATTTATTCAATAATGTTTTTGATTCTTATAAGCTGCGCTTGATTGAGCTAGTTTACAACAACATTAAATATGCGCAATGATATTGCAATTCAATTATTTTTTATCGTTTATTTGAGGTCACCAGACTGGTAAATAACGCATTTTAAATACATTATTCTGATATATGATGTAACGCATTTTTATATATAATTCTGATATATCATATCAAAAATATCAAATGGTGATATATCAAAAATGTTTGAAATATTTTTTTCTTTCGAGTATGAATAAATTACGTGTATAATATTTCTATAAGATTTTCCGTCTAATGCTTTTATCACTTCAATTTTTTTTCACAAGTTCCTCACCCAATTGAAGACTTATTATCGGGTGCCGCTTTGAGCAAACTTCCATTCTTTATACCCTTTACTAAGTAAGCATTAGTAAGTCTCCAGTTCTCGAAGACACACTCTGGGATGTCGGGGCTTAAGTAAATACCCACGAAAGAGGGTGAGCTTATACTGGAATAATTTTCCACAAGATTTCTCCCACCAGGTTATAATGCTCTTCATGACTCTCTTCCCCGTGACGAAATATAAAATTTTCCCCATTCGAGGTAAATACTTTGCGCTCGTATCAATTTAACTTCTCGCTTCTGACACAACTCATTTTTTTATTGCCTTTTATATTTATATTATACGAAAGCCACGATGATGACGTTTGAAATGGGTCGGGCGTGTGATGAGAATAAATTATCTCTCAAAGAAACACAGAGGGGTTGATAGACCAAAGCCGATATCACGTTACTATGCCTAGGAGAACGGTAGGCATTAGTCAATGATCTAGTCAATCTAAACAGAGAATATTCCTAGCCATAATCAGCTTCAAAATTACATGATTACTGATAATTCTTCGTCTCTTTGTCATCTTAGAGTTAGTGCAATAATTGATTATTCCATTTATTGTTTAGTTTTTTTACCTTACACTACACATGAGACACCATGATACCACCATCCGTCTGGGTTTGTAACATACTGTACAATTGCACATTTGAACACTGTGTAGCAGTCGGAAGAGAGATTGATAACCTGGTTAATCAGTTCAAGTCACAAAACATGGATAAATCCATTTCTCGTGGCTTACACAATACTGAACGGTGGTATTGTTCCAGAGCGATACAAAATCTACCACTCTTTTCCAGTCCAGAGTGAATGTATATTTTTATTTTTTTTTTAATATGTTTTTACACATGCATTTTTATAAACATTTTTTTTTCACTCTGGCGAGATTCGAACCCGCGACCTCCAGCGTTCCTCCGACGCTTTAGTCAAGTGTATTTAACCACTCTACCACGAGACAGACAAAAATAGCCTCTTAACTATCCTGTTAACCTAGTATTGAGTGCTAGCATGTAATACAATGTATAAAAATTCTTTATCTTGAATCTTACATTACTTTATCCTTTCTGGTTTAGCTGATGGGGAAGTAAATATATTGCACCCTTTGTATTGCAATCACAACATTCCTATAATTAACCGTTTGTTTATTTTCCGTCAACGCTTGATACATCTTTCGCTTTTATATTCTAACTCAATGAACATCTCCCAGTAGTCTAACGTGTATTTTAATGTTTTCAATTTAAGTTAATTCGTTGATAATTTCCAATATTTCCGAAACGAACAATGAGATGATATTAAGATTACATCGAACGAATCTGAAAGAAACTGGGTTACTTGCGTAATATTCTTTACAAAAAATAAGTAGAAAAAAATTAAACGTTAAATGTTTGTAATCTCAGAAAAAAATGGCAATAATTGACTTTGTCTTTATAATAGGTGTTTTGCACTACTATTGAGTGTTAGCTTAATACAGGAATGTTTTTTACTCTAAAATGCTAATCGTATTATAATGTGATGGCAACATGGGTTTATATTGAAATGCACAAAGCAGGCAATCCTTTTTTAATTTATTTTTTAATTAATTATTATTAAAAGAGTTTTCAACGCTATGAGTTATCGTAACAAACAATTAAAAAGAATTGGAATACCTCGATACATTTTGAAATGCCTAGTAATACTCAGATTACATTAATAGTAAATTAGGCTAAAATAGCCTAATTTATTATAACTTAAAATAAAAGAATATAACTTAAAATAAGTTATATTCATTGCCCATTATTGTTTTACGAATATTTTTTTATTAAACGGAAAAAATATAGAAAAATTGTAACCGATTAATTATACATCATTTATTATTTTAACATTTACAAACGATTTCAATATACTCGTATGTATTCGACTGTCTTTCCAAACGTTTACAAACGATTTCAATATACTCGTATGTATTCGCTAGTCCTAATTTGTTTACTTGGAATGTTTAATTTTCTCCTAGCTATTCATGTCGACTTTTACTTAATTCTATTTAATCTTAAGCTTAAGTTTAAGAAAAATTAACCGAAGAATGTTGTAAGAAGCCCGTACTCCGGTAAAAGCATTGTTGCTGAAAAAATGATTTCTGCTTTCGCTTTATGGTTGCTTGGCGCTAACAAAAGGAAGCGATTATTTATCAATATAAAAGTGTGCCATTGAATTTTTCTTGATCCTGGATACAGTGGGAAGGAAACAAAGCCGCCTTCATCATATATTTTCCGTTTTATTAATCCTATTGTATGCCTTCTGTACAAATTGCCCCGTATTTATATATAACCGGTAAACAAGCTCTAAAACTCTTAATAGCATCTGTTATACACCCATTTCCATATTTCACTCTAACATATTGCGGAATGTCACGAAGCATTTATGTAAAAATTATTTTACTTATCAACACTCCTAAGAAAGTGTAAGATATTTATGTTTTAAATACAGGATATTATTGAACACACACTACTCTTTGACATTGTGCCTTTCCGAGTATTTTTTCTGTGTCTTCCCCATTATTTCCTAAATAGTTAGTTACCTGGGAAGTATGTTCACGAGAGATGGCAAATGTGAAAGTGATATTGAAAGGCGGGTAAAAGCAGGGAATAGAGT
>JAPMAF010001188.1:0-11648 GCA_026537445.1 Silvatares holzenthali
GTAAAGCAAAAGGATGGTAGGTAGAAGTAAAAAGGAAGAGACAGTTATCAAGGGATAGGGAAAGAGGGATAGAATGTATGATGATACGGAGAGACGCAATGTTTCCATAATGCGTGATAATGGGTTGTGAAATATGTTCAAGGTATTAGGTAGGTTGTTAAGAAGCCCTGGTACTGAGCATGCAGGCGCCAAGGTTTGTTGAGGAATGAGGGATAGGGAAAGGAGTGTGATTTCAAGAACGGAGGTAATTTATTGGAGCATGCAGACTGAAGGTAGTGAGTACTGATGGATTATGAATGTCAACTCTTAGCAACATAATAAAATGTTGCATGAGGTGAAGGGATCTGCGTGATTTTAGAGATTTGATAGAAAACATGCCTAGGAGGATATGTGTGCTACTTCACAGTTAATCACAGCTTTGGTTGTTTTGTTTAGCATTGGAATTGAACAGTAAAACATTTTTTTCTGCAAAACTGAGTAGTCATTCTGTTATCAGTTATAATAAAAATGGTGCCTGAATTATGCCTTTGATTTATATCCTGACAAATAATTAACAATGCAGTATCTTATCTATTTAATTTAATACATAATGTTAGCTATCTTTATAACCTTATGAAGCAATACACGAAATCATTTTTGTTATCATAATGTAGGGGGAACATATTAACACAGTTAACATGGTTGATATAAAATAAAACAGGTATATTAATTATGTAAAAATTAATTCTATTTGAAGTAACGGAAACATATTTTCGACACACTTGGTGTTACCTCATTGGATAAATTCAAGCTTCAGAGGTATATTTATTTTATTTTATTTATTTTTATAGGTGATGCCTTATTTTTATAGCTGAAGCTTTATAGGTATATTTATTTTATTTTATTTATTTTTATAGGTGATGCCACAATATGATACAAACACCTTCCAATTTTGGATACTTGATGGTTAGTCATATCGTATTATCCGATGCTCTAATCACAAGCCTCATATGTTAACATTTAAAAATTTTCAATACAAGTCAAAGATTTTTCCGCTCATCCCAAATACAATCGATGTACACCTAGAAGATATTTGCAGCATCGTCTGGTGCCTGATTATACAGCAGAACAATGACATTCGATTGTAACTAAGTGTATAAAAGTAATTTACTCCCAATATGGCAGTAAACAGTATTTTCATCGATCTGGATGTTTGTAATTGTGCAATCAAATACGGTACAATACAATCAGGCCGTTTCTCCGTAGGGGTAGGCAGAGAGGATCGAATCCCACTCTATCCTATCCTGACACACAGTTCTTGCCTCGCTCACATTCATACATGCTTTGCAATTCTTATGACTGCTGATCTGATCATGCCATGTTTTCCTTGGGTGACCCCTGTATCTCATATCTTCAACATTTGCATCATAGATCTTCCGTACTAGCCTCTCTGTAACCATTTTCTCTACATGACCAAACCATCTTAATACATTTTTCTTCATTTAATTAATCACCCTCGCCCCTGCTCTGCATTCATTCCTTTTATCTGTATTTCTTACTCTGTTATACATCATTTAACCGCAGATTCTTCTAAGAGATCTCATCTCTATAGCATTCATTCTAGCATTCATTCAATGGGTATAAAATCAATGAAAAATTAATTATTAAACAAAATTCTAGGAAGTGTGGTCACCATGTCTTAATGTCATTAGTGTCAAACACTTAGGTATATGTTTAGTCAACTTTCTTCTTGGGTTTTCATTTGCTGTGGGCAGTGATACAGTTGGCAAACCATTAGGAGGTGTCAAATAACGTAATACCAAGAAAATGGTGAGAATTATCTACTGTTTGTATTTACATATCATTATTTAAAATCGCAAACAGTTGTTTTATTTTGATATTAAAGCAAAATGATCAAACATTAGTTTGCATTTAAAAAATATATTATGTTTTTAAGTAATGTTAGGAGTATTTTTGTTTTAATTATTATTTTTACTCGCCAATTAATATTTTAGGTTAACTTCTCATTCACTGGGCTTATGCCACCAGTATTAACTCCGTTCAACGATGATTTTACTCTGAATCTGGATGCAATCCCTAAATATGTAGAGTTCCTTTACAAGCAAGGAATCAAGGGGATCCTAGGTGAGTCAAAAATCTTTGCAAACATTATTCTGTAGCCTTTGAGTTAATTATATTTGAAATAACTTACGAGTACTTACTTATACAGCTGTTTTTGTCCACTACTGATCATTAACCTCCCATATCTCTAGAGATCTCTATCCTGGGCTTTCCACAGTCACCAGCAATTCTCTACATATCATCCAGTTATAGAGTTTGTCGGTCTCGTGGTTGAGTGGTTAAAGGCACTTGACTAAAGCGTTGGAGGAACGCTGAAGGTTGTGGGTTCGAATCCCGCTGGAGTGGAAAAAAAAAATATTTTTCTATTCAGGTTTTGAATATATGTATAAAAATATATTCAAAAAATCAAAAACAGCGGAAAAAATGCATTTCGATATATATATACACTCTGGACTGGAAAAGAGTGGTAGATCTTGTATCAACCTGAAGCAATACCACCGTTCAGTATTGTAAGTCACGTAAAATGGATTTATCCATGTTTCGTAAATAGAACTGAATAACTAGGTTTTCAATCTCATCTCCGACTGCTACACAACATTTACATGTGCAATTGTACAGTATGTTACAGACCCAAACGGATGGTGGTGTCATGGTGTCTCATGTAAAAGAGTAGGAGATACTCCTCTTGTCTTCACAAGGTTTCCACTACTTTGGTTGCTAAATCTAACAACACGTCTCACTTATGATCACTTCATCTTCCCCACTATTTTAGTGATAGTATTTCTGTATTCCCTATCCTATCTGACAGCCTTACAAATAGCATAGCTCTTTCATGCTTCCATTGTTCTATGCCGAGTTAACTCGATTTACTCGTTTGTTGATGTAATACCAACTATACAGTGTAGTTTATATAAGAAAATCATCTAAAGAGTGTTGTAAGAGTATGTACTCATAGGTTAGTTTTTTTAGGATTAGTAAAAACCTGAAAGAGGTAAATAAGCTGACTGATTACTCAAAAAGAGCACATTACCCTGTGTCATAGGTCTTCATGACAAAGTATCGTAAAGCTAAAGAAATTAATAATACAGCAGATATACTTAACATTTTCATTCTTAAACATGTTCTGTTTATGATATAATTACACAGGTGAAATTACAAAAGTGACAATGGGTAGATATCTCATTACATCGGGCTTGAAATTGATTAGCGATATTTTGCAACAATCTTTTTAGTCTCTTGGAGAGTAGACCTCATCAATACTCCCTTTTCATCTGGAGGTTTCATAGCCAACCTGTTCTTAGTCTCCATTCCAACATCTTGAGTCCCCATCTACCATCGGTTCATTAAAAATATCTGCAGCCCGTTGCCATATAAAATCTGCACTTTCGATCTTCAAAACACTTTGCTGTTACGAATATACAATTGTTCAGTGAGACACCGAACACGGCTTATTCTATGGCACACTGCGGAACTTGCATCTTGTGTATTGTTTTGAATTATGTTTCTGCAATGCATATCATCATGTAGGCATTCGTTCAATTTTTGAGTTTTCAAACACTGAAAGACTTCATACAAGTCAAAGACTTTTGGGTAGTCATGTCGTGTTATGACACTTCGTTTGTCAACGTTTCGGACCACATTGCAGTGTCCATCTTCAGGACGAGTCTGTCTGTGTAAAAAGTCAACCTGACTTCTGTGATGTTTGTTTCCTCCACTGATCAAATTTTCTAATGGCATCCATCCACTTTGTTGGTGGCCCTTAGAATCTTTTCTGTTCCATGTCCTCCATTCCTACATCCTCTTCATCAAAAACTTCACCCAGCAGTTAATTGAAGATGGCCAATAAAGACAGATACATTGGATAGTATTAATGATTATTCTTTACAGCCAACATATTTTTTCTGACTTAACTAAATCGGTTTTATTTTTGGTGATCTAGTAAATGGAACAAGTGGGGAAGGAATGTCGATGAGTGTAGAGGAGCGCAAGCAGGTGACAGAAGTCTGGATCAAGGAATCGCACCGTGTGGGAATACATGTCATGGTTCAAGTGGGAGGAGCCCCTCTACCTGATATCATTGAATTGGTAAGTGTGATTGATTGCTATATAGAAAAAAATATGCTAGGACTGACGAAATGAATTTAACTCTTAACAACTTAATAAGATGTTGCATTATTTGTTTATTTATTTATTTAACAGTACAATGTACCAAACACAAAAGAAAATATACAAAAAAAAAGAAAATTAAAATATAATAACAATATAGATAAAAAAGAAGAAGTGATAAAACAAAATTGATATTAAAAAGAAGAGCAAAAACAATAAAGTATGCACAAATGGGAGGTAGATGGGAGTAAACAGGAAGAGTCAGTTATAGACAAAGATGTAAGGATTTAAAGGTGTAGGGAATTATGATGATATGGAGAGATGCAATGTTTCCATAATACGTAATAGTGGGTTGTGAAAGATGTCCAAGGCATTCGGTAGGTTGTTAAGAAGAGGTGCAGCTCTGGTACCGGGTATGCAGGCACCAAGGTTTGTTGAGGGATAACGGATAGAGAAAGGCGCATGATTTTTAGAACGGAAGTAATTTACTGGGGCATGCAGACTGAAGGTAGCGAGGGCTGATGGGTTATAAATGTTACTTCTTAGCAATATAATAAAAGGTTGCATGAGGTAAAGAGATCTGCACGCTTTTAGGGAATTGAGAGATATATTATGCCGCATTTCCGTTGTTACTAGTCGGCCTCGTGGTCGAGTGGTTAGGACACTTGACTAAAGCATTGGATGGAAGTTGAAGGTCGCGAGTTTAAATCCTGCCAAGGTGAAAAAATAATAATTCAAAAATGCATTATTCGATTCAGATTTTTAAAAATTCCTATGTGTAAAAATAAATTCAAATAAAAAACAAAGCAGTAAAAAAAGTATTTAAAAAATGTATATTAACTCTGAACTGAAAAAGAGTGGTAGATTTTGTATCACCCTGGGAGCAATGTTTTGTTTTTTTAAAGACCGATATGTTTTTTTTGTTAATTCATAAAATTGATGACAATGAATAATTAGAAAAAGTAGTAAAATATGAAAGTGATCTTATTCTTGTACTCTTCTTTTAATGAGGAACGATGTGATAATCAAGTATAAATATTTTAAGATTTTTCCTTTTCTCTACATTTGTTAATGATTGAATGATTTCTTTTGTAGGCCAAGCATGCTGAATCGGTTGGTGCAGACTCCCTTTTGTCACTACCAGAATTATTCTTTAAGCCCACAAATGTAGCCGATCTTGTGTTCTACCTTGAGATAATTGGGAAAGCCGCTCCTAATACACCCTTGCTATACTATCACAACCCAGGCTTCTCTGGTGTCCACAGTAAGTTAATATTATTTGTTTTTTTTTTATTTATTGTATGTAGTGTTAACAATCTTTGGTTACATTGAGCACAGAGTGCAACTATATTAAAGTTCTATTTATTTTCTTAGTCTCAACCATTGTTTATTTAATAGATTGATAAAAGAGAGGGTAAAATGAATCAGGATCATGCAGTAGATTTTTTTTGTATGTTTATTTATTTATATTTATTCATTATGTTGAAAGTCTTTAAGATGTCGAACTTTAAATATATATCTACCTTCTATTTGTTCATATTTAATTATTTTATCACTTCTTCTTTGTTTAGATCTTATTATATTAAAATTTTTTAATTTACTTTTTTTCTGTATCTTGTTTTATGTTTGGTACATTGCCCAGTTAAATAAATATATTTTTTTCCTTTAAATAGCCTTCCCGAATGTATTATACATATTTTTACCATAATCAAGAAACTCAAGATATTAGGATTTTTTTGTTATTTTAAACCCCGTCTCAAGTTTCTAAAAGTAATTTGCTGCTTTTGTCCCCTCTTACGCTGCCTTTCTGTATCATTGCATGACATGGCCCTGAGATGAGTTTGGAATACATTATTTTATTTTATGTTCTAGTTAAGATGCCCGCATTAGTGACTGAGGCGTCAAAAGTCATTCCAACGTTCAGAGGACTCAAATACACATCTGTCGATCTGCAAGAGGGAGGGGCAGTTCTGAAGGCTTGCGGTGACAAGAATTTTGTCTTCCTGGGAGCTGATCAGGTTATTTTCACCATATTCCACCTTATGCTTTACTTCTCTCCCAATTACATTCGCGCTATATAGACCTGTTTTATTAATCTTTCATTCATTTCAAACATTCAGCTTTCATTTTGTCCATAATTGTTATTTTTACCCCATATTTTCATTTCTTATCCGATTACGCATTGCCGAATTCCCTGGACATCTTTCACCATCCACTATAATATCTTATGGAATTGCAGCGCCTTTCCGTAACATCATAAACCCTTACAACTCTGTCCCTATCTTCTGATGACCGTCTCTCTCTTTCTACTCATTATAATATGAGACTGAATTTCTCTCCTTTTTCCCTATTCACCTATCATAATATTAAATCATAAACCTCCCAGTCTCTGCACTGCATCATAATCTCCCAGTCCTTACATCTTCTCTGTATGCTTTGCACCTTATCAACACATTTATGTATACCTATCTCCTCTGTATTGTATTTTTGATATTCATTTCACTTTTGTCATGTCAAACCACTTTATAGTATATTTTTTGACTATGTATGTTTTATTCTATATTTTCGCTTAGTTTATACCTAACTTTAACAAATAAATAAAAAGTTTAATATTGTATATGTATGTATATATACATTGAGTGACAAAATTTTAGAAGAGATTTGATCAAGGCAATAGAAGATACAGACATTCCATCGGATGCCTTGTGTGTATTAAAAATCCATGTCACCTTGTGTATTAAAAATCCATACTTAACCAAATCACTGTCAGAGCTAGTGTTACTTGATTTATTTAAACGATTATAAAAAAATAGATAGCTTATTAAGTAATTAATATTAACAGTACTTAATTGAATGGTATGATAGATTATATTGTTATTTACCTAATTGATAATATATTATCCAATCATGATAGTGTAAATAAACAGTCGGCAATCAAAGTAATTCGTCAAACGTTTTTCGTTCTAAGTTTATTGTTAACTTATTTAAGTTACATTTATGCCATCTTCCTAGGAAGATAGAAGAAAACTGAAGAACAGATATTTATTTATTTTATTTATTTATTTAACAGTACAATTTACCAAATATAAAAATAATTGAAAGAAAATTAAAATACAAACTCGAAAATACTTACAAATCAAAAAAAGTATAAAGTGACAAGAAAGAAGAAATGATTAGTAATAGTTGATATAAAAAAAGCAAATACATGTTAAGTAAAGTAAAAGGGTGGTAGGTAAAAAGGAAGAGGCGATTATCAAGACAGAGTATTTTCGTAGGCTTTCACGACCAAAAGATTCGCAAGTCAAAGATTCAAGAGAGAGGATTAAGGACTTACGATGATGGAGAGACGTAATGTTTCCATAATTCGTGATAGTGGGTGGTGAAATATGTCCAAGACATTCGGTAGGTTGTTAAGAAGACGCGCAGCCCTGGCACTGGGTGTGCAGACGCCAAGATTATTTATTATTATTAATTTTGATACAAACCTTGAGCCACTATAGATGCCATATAGCATCGTCAATTTGCAGTGGACATATCTCGATAGAGAACAATTTTTTTTTTAAATATGTTTTTAAAATCTGAATCGAAAAATGCATATACATATATTCCTTGTCCCATTGTTGAAAATGTGCAACGAAATTACATTGTCAATTTGGTGCCTTATTCTATCCAGTCTGCTCTCTTATCAACTTTCTCAGAATTTCAGAGGATCTTCTCACATTCATAATTTTCTTTTATGGTATCAATAGAAGCACTCTCTTAGTCTACATTTTTATCGCTCAATCTTATGATATGGCATACTTGATTCCTTTATAGGAATACCAATCTCACTATAATGTCAAAAACTCTGGTCTTTGTGAGAATCTAAGATCCTCTCTAAGAAAATCTTATGTTATTTTGAGTATTCTCCCCTCAATTATATACAGAGTTATATTAATTTGTATTGTGATTACAAGTATGATGCTAACAAAGACTCACCTTCGTGGATTTAAGGTTGAAGAATGCAAATTTCCCCTAGGCTTACAAGGATTGCTCGCTTTGTTGTTTTTGTGCGCATCTTTTCAACCACAATAAAACCAGCCATTCACTTTATCAACACTCAGTAATACTCTTTACAGTTTTAATTCAAATCAGTCTCTTTACAGTTTAATTCAAATGAATGACTGTGTATGTGTCTCATGAACTCTAAAACTACTGAACTGATCGAGTCCAAATTAATAGTCGCTTGGATATCAGAAAAGTTTAATACATAGTTGGAATAATTTCCGATATGTGGTGCTGAACTTCATTTTCGAAAAAGACATGTATATTTTTTTTAAACAAAATTTAACTCCACCATATTGACACATTTTAAAACCACTCAATCTAGCTTACAGTTATCGAATCAAATAAAAAATGGGTAAGTATACAAAATAAAACAGCTGAATTACCCAGTATTTCCCAGGTGCAAAGTGAAAAGTAAAATTTCATAACTCTTTACAAAATTTTGAACCAGACAATTCGTCTGAACTCTCTCTCAATTTTTTTCATCTCGAAATTTATCATCTCGGGAAGTAGCACCACGCACCAGGCAACAGACTTTGTTCTCAATGCGTAGTGCCACAACTAATTACCAATTCAATTCGGCAACTAATCATCACATGGCTGGTAACCGGTTTAGTGATGAGGTCCACATATTTTACCAACCGCTATCATTTATTAGACGAAGGCCAAGTCATTTGTTTGCTGAGGAATACTATGTGTTGGCTTTATCTTTTATGTTGGTTGTAAACGTATTGTGTTTTAATCTTGTCTATTTTTCTTGTTTTTATTTTGCTGGCTTTTTGAGTTTGTAAAGTACTATCATGGATATCTTTATCTATTGCTTATTTGTTGTCAATTATTCTTTTTATTTGAAATCTTATGATTTAAATGCACTTAATATATCTTTAATGTTAAAGGCAAAAATGTTGTATAAAATGTTAATAAATAAATAAATAATAATATACAGAAAACGTACAAATAAGCCAATATGTTATTTTCAATATGAACCCTGAAAATATCGGATAATACACCTAGTATTTTTTTCATCCATCAGGGACATTCTCAGTCATTTCACAATTAAGATTGGTAGGTGGTTTATAATTTTGATATATTACAGAAAGTAATTTTTTTAAGTAGTTCCGCTTAATATTTTTATATAATAATTGTGCTAATGAAATGGCAATAAAAAACTGACATATTTTTAGTTGCTTGTCGCTGCCGGAGCCCAGGGCTTCAACTCAAGTATAGGAACAACATTCAACATGATCCCATCCCTGGCTCAGGAAATACTGAAGAATATTAACGCAGCTGGTCCCAACGTGAGGCAGGCCAATGTCGCGCAAGCAGAAATAAATGAAATCATTGATATCATCACTCGAAATGGTATATTTTAACATTTTATATTTGATATATAAGATATGCAAGGGTAGTGATTTACTGATGAATGGTAGCAAATCGAAAGTAAAGGTATTTGATAAAGGTGACAGAACAACTAACAGCAAAATAAAAGTTGAAAACAGGGAATTAGAACAAATTGAAGAATACCTAGGAAGTATGTTCATAAGGGAGGATAAATGTGAAAGTGATATCGAAAGGCAGAAAATAGAGTGAACGGTACACTAAACACTGTTATATCAGACAAAAAGTTTTCCAAGAGTTGTTAGATGGCAATACATAATGTAGTATTGGTACCAACTTTGATGTACAGATATGAAGTTTAAACATGGCAGAGAAGGAATGAAAATAGAATAAATGATGTCAAAATGGGATCTCATAAAACAGTATATGGTAGAGTAAGAAAATCAGATATGAGGAAAGAATGTGGTGCGGGTGCGAACGTTATCGATAAAATTAAAAGAAATTCCTTGAGATGGTTCAGGCATGTTGAGCGAATGGATACTGAGAGATTAGTACGGAAAATTTACGATGCACCGTTCACTCTATTTCCTGCTTTCATAGTTTTATTTAATCAATCTCGCTCTTGATATGAAAAAAACATGTTTATCAAATACTATTTTAGCGGGTGCGGATGCCCTGCTAATATAAATGATGAGAGTAGACATCATTTCCAATGTTCTTTATTCTCCGAATACACAGTGTACAGATGACAGTGTATAGTGATGGTGAATGTGTCGCGGTGAACGATTACGCGTTCAAGGAAGTTGGTTCCCGAAAAGACATGCGAATAGATAGCCGAGGCGACAGATACGGTTGTCCCAAGTTGGAAATGGATGATCTATCTAACGTGGCTCTTTATATAGGCGAGAGTGAATACTCTTCTAGAATGGCTTATTGCGGTGACAATATTGTATTTTCTGAGGTAGGTGAACTACCTCTAGAATCTTCCAGAGGTTTTGCCGTTCTGGGCGATGCGTTTGGAAGATTCTAGATGTATGGAACTACCTCACTTATATTATTGTCGATTGTGTTAGTGGCGCCACACTATTAAGCCTATTTCATTAGATTGATACATTATATAAGTGATTCTTGGTTGGTTATTGTCGTCACATCCATTCTAATTGAACATTTGTTGCAGGGCATTGGGTGTCTACAATGAAGGTGGCTATGGAAATAATTACTGGCATCCCTGTGGGGCCGCCGAGACCTCCGTTGAGAGTTCTCACGGCTGCACAAAAGGAGCAAATGGCTAACGAACTGAATGCCAAGAAATTAAAAAAATGAACACACTTTAAAACAATGTAAATTACTGAGCTTACAATCCCTTTTACTTGGATATTAAATATTCGTTCATTAAACTCTATTCTTTTATACTGAGAGAAACTATAAAGAGCGAAACGTGGACTTGACAGGAGAGGGATGAGAGCAGATTTTTTTTAAGTGAACATAGGAGTTCCATCGAGGTGGATCTATCACATCCAAAGAGGCTACGCAGGGGCATTAGTGTAAGGATAAGGTATTCACATGAGTCTTGAAGAGACCCAAGTTATAATAGGAGAAAAACACAGAAGCTGGCAGGCAGCCTCATGCAGAAAAGACTTATAACAGCCTGTTAGTTCTCACTCAGGATATGTCCACCATAAATCGATGATGTGACAAGACATGTCTTGTGGCTCTACCAAAAACAGCAGCCGGAGGAAACGGTGCTGCTAGCTTCCGGGAACACCTACCATGATAGTACCTATAGAATAAACAGAGCATCCCCACCCTTCTCCTATGTTCCAGCGACTGAAGGTTATTTGTTAGTGCTGGATCACTTATTAGGCGGATGGCACTAAATGCTGTGGAGATGTTGAGAAGGATCTTCGGGAAGACTGAGTGATAGGATAAGAAAGCATCAGAGAAAAATGCCAATTAAAAGTAACAATAAGTATTTTCTAGGGCTTTCACGACCAAAAGATTCGCAAGTCAAAGATTTTTGAATAGTCATGTCGTGTTTTGACATTTTGTTTGCCAACGTTTCGGACCACATTGCAGTGTCCATCTTCAGGGCGAGTCTG
>JAPMAF010001189.1:0-11644 GCA_026537445.1 Silvatares holzenthali
TATATACATAACGATAGAGCAATAAGCAATATTACATCACTATTCTTGACAATATATGGTCCTCTGAAAATGATATATGAGAACTATCGTTTTTCCTAGTGTATATATTAAAAGAAACTAGAAAGATTAATCGATTTTTAGACAACCTACGCTATGAAAAGATATGTAATATTTATGTGTTTCTTCTCTTACGTCTTTCTTACAAGTAATATTTCAGGATATCAAACAACATAAAAAGGTTCGCATGTGTAGCATATTAGCATTTTTAGTTTCAATCTACAACTTGATAAAGGTCTTCTCATATCACAACTGTATACAGCAATAAAAATTTTATCCACCCATTTCGCCTTCGAGCGTTTCGGGAGCTGTTTTGTCAGGTACTTTAGTAAGCAATAAATTACACCAAAAGGCTTTATGTTCGTGAGAAAGTGCAACTTGCGCATACATATGATACATTTGTGAAATTTAACAAAATTTAACATTTTCCTTAGTGTATTGCAAATCTTTTTTATACAATGTATCACTATGACTTATGCTTAAGTGTTTCAGCAATTACATTATTACTGAGGATCACAACTCTTTTGGTACTCTCTCATTTTCTTGCATTGAACTTTATTTTTTTATTCATTAGCTGTTTCATTGTTCATCATGACAAAATAACCAAGAGAGGCCAAGGAATATGAAAAAGTCTACATAAATTGTATTTTATGCTGTTGTGCATTGACAGTTCAATCATTATAGCAGTTAAATGACCAGGCAGTTTGCTTTTATTAAAAATAGGTTGCTTTTTTAAACAACTCGCGTTAAATATTAATTTGAAAGTGGTGATAATTCGACATACAAATTGCATATAATTTTTACGTACATACATAACATCTCGTCATTTACTGATATATGTTGGAAGATATTGGAGTACTATCTATCTACGTCATGACGTACATTTAAAGTTTCCTACTTCTTCATGCATTTTGTCATACAGTTGTTGAGGCTCCTAATATTGCCTCAATTAAAAAGATAAAAAATATATTTCTGCCAATTTTTTCTAGACCTTCCAAGGACCGCTTTGCCCTTGATATTCGCATTGTAGATCTGTTTAATTATTCCCTAATTCGCCATTTGCTCGATATGTTACAATCATTTCAAACGTACAGCTTTAAATCTGGTATATAATGTCAGTAAAGTGAGTATTATGGGTTTCAAGCATAATGAGCACTCGTTTTTTTCGATTACTTTGTAGTTTGTAATTTTAATAAATTCTGTTTAATTTCTTTGTCTTAACCACTGCATTTATTATTTAACTTTATTATTGGCATCAGTGATCATGGCAAGCATATGGTCGAAAAATGTTAGATTAATTATATAAATATCTTGTGGCTAATATAAAGAAATTAAACAGAATTTTATACACAATGGGTAAAATAAAATGCTTCATAGTTTTGTATTGCAAAATGTGTGTAAATCGAATTACTAATGGCATATTACTGACCATTAATTAAAGTTGGTGATGAGATGAGTAAAGACTGCTCATCTCAAGCATCATCTGAAGGGATTAGTACCTATAATAAAAACCTTACCCAGTGACTTCACAGCTGCAGCAGAGATGTCCAAAATACACTCATTTCAGTCTTCTGCAAAAATATGTACACTTACGAGCTGTGGAGGATGTATTGGCAAATGATACGTAGCATATTCTAGCACATCAGAGATTTTTAAAGAAATACAACGTCATGGGAGCGCAACATTTCTAAAGTATACGGTAATACGAGTAAAGATACGTTTGATTTGAAACGAATGAATGCCATCTTCTGTGTTTTTTCTTAATAATCTTCACTCGCCAGCAAATATTGAACGACAGTGGTAAGAGCACCATTATGTTATACAAAATAAAAAGTTTTCGTTTTATCAAACATATTTTTTTTTACATATATAAATATGCAAAGAGTGATATTGCAAATACCTAATACAAATATAATAATGTGTAACAAATTTACAAAACATAATTTTCTATATAAAGTATAACATTGCAGAAAATAATAAGATAGCCAAAACATTAAGCGGATTAATATGATAATGTGTTTGTTGGCTAATATTTTCATACGTACGTCGTGCAATCAGCTAATTGTGTCAAAACAGATATAATGTTACACTGAAAGTGATAATTACCATTTGGATTATTAAACAGCGCGAATATCAAATGGGAAAATGAGTTATTTCAGAGTTTTGATTTTGGTTTACAAAATATTTCAAAGCCGTATGACGCAACATGAGTGTAAGTATTGTCAGCCAATTAGTCGAAATGATGGGTCGGCTTATGATGGATTGGCTTTTACGCATTTTACAAGGTACATTTCATATTAATAATAATTTATTATGCAAATTGTTTAAAATTGCTGAATGGCCGATGATGCTGAAAATGAAAGATATAATATTTTTTTTAATATACATATATAATCTCTGGCGGAATGGGTTGTATTTATTTATTTATTAAGTTTTCAGTTAAATGTGTAGGTATTCTAAAAGCTTTAAATGCTCAAGTATTTAACTATTTTGCCTTCTCCATAATAACATATGAAGCAGAGACATTCATTGAAGAGGCTACATACAAGACTTAAGTTGCACAGAGCCCCTTGAAAGCTTGTCATACCTTGTGCTTATCTATGATATAACGTACAAATTCATAATGTCGCAGTATTCCCGAAAATCACAATATGAATTATCATATTTTACAAGTATTACCAACTTCTTCACTTTAAAAAGTAAGTGCAAATTAGTGCCAATTATGAAGCATATAACCTGCAGTCATTTTTCTATCGATATCTTTCCGTTATGTGAGTACTACGATTCAATAATCGACTTTCAATCGCAGTAATGCAATATGAAAGATCACATAGATAGATCAAGTCACCTTGTTTCTTTCTACTATAAGATAGTTTATATATTTTGGGGGCATTCTCTTTGATTGTTTATCGTTTCTGTGAAATTTGATGAAATATTAAAGCGTTATTTTAATCGCATCTACGTATCATGTATTTTTTACTACTCAACCTATTCTATACAATAAGCTAAGGATTATGTACTTTATATCCATTCCTTAATTGTATTATATTATCTTTAATCAGTGAAATTTTGTAGCACACATTTTCCATAATAGGAATGCACTTATAGGTAAAATATGAGTGAACAGACTCATGTAACTCCACGCTTTTGATATAATTGCAATGAATTTATGCTTTCACGAACAAGCTTTTTTTTTCATAGAACAGAGTAAATTTTTTTTGATAAATATTTCTTAAGCCAATTTCTATTCGTTTTGGGTTGTGACATAAAAAATACCGGCACAATCTATCATTTTGCATAATATTAATTAAATAGCGCAGTTTAAAAACATTATTTTCTCTATATTTTTCTAATGACTTGATTTGATTAATGAAGGAGAATTCAAATCTGGTGATGTAACCGCTATTGCAATCATAAGCTGACATAGATTTCATTGCATTTATTTAGTACAATTTCCTTTTATATGGTGTATGGGCACAAAATAATTAAGATAAAACAAAGATGAAACGAAGTCTGAGTAAATGGTGTGAATATGACGTAATCATACGCGCTCCATTTACCATATAAGGAAAACGCTTGAATCTTAAAGAAACTCAGTAAACTATTTTCACTGACGACAACAAATTTATTCTCCTCAATTATTTTTTTTGGCTTTTAAAAATGCATTTAAATACTCGTATTTCCTATTTACTAACGCCATTTTCACTATCGTATTTATTTACTTTAAAACATGGCATAAGGTTTCTATTAAATTTAACCGAACGCTCAAACATTTTTTTCCACAATTTATTATTATTATTACATGGATAATTTATGAAATGCTTTAAACTTCAACATTTTATTTAATTTCGCAGATTTTATATTGCAATTCTAGTGACGAAATAAAGAAATTATAATGTTATGTTGATTATGGTGTATTTATTTTTGATTGTCATCTTCTTGAGAAGATCCGGGGTAATCGAAATTCTCTTAATCGGTCTAGTTGATGTTAATGTCTTCCAAATAAGTGCCCAACGTTGAAACGTTTTATTAAGATGGAATTATTATAAGCGTGCATTTGTAGACGTGCGCATTTCATCCTCCGAGACCACAGAAGTATTCGAGAAATATCCAAGATGCAGATCATCATAGATGCATGCATCCCATGGCTGTTGTTATAAAAGATTGTATAAACACAGCTTGGTATTTTGGGAATTGGTCAGATGTGACCCCATTTCAGAAAAATGTCTGTGTGTTACACCTGCCAGTCCGCATTCTCAGATGCCGACTTGCACTATTCACAACACGGAATTTATACATTTATTATTTCTTAACACTGAATTATAAATTTTAGCAATAAGTGGGATAATTTGATATTTAAAATCACATTTTTAATGATTCAGTTTTTAGGCTTAAAATTTCGCACATTTCGTACAAATTTTGATGTTTTTTAAGAACTATTGCTTTTTTAAATGTTAAGAAAGCTGGATACGAACGAAGCGACACTACCATGCTTCTAGCGCCTTTGCTTCCGCTCGTAAGACTCGTTAGCTCTTTCCCACCATCATCTCACCATTCTTCTTCTCTTCTTCCTTGGGTAATGATACCACAAATTTCTTTAGCTGAATTTTCTATTTTTTTTTAAATATCCCCGTACAGAAGGCACCACCGAAGTTGGCCTATAACATCATACGAAGCTATGTGGAATGAGGAAGACTCAGGGATAGGGTAGAATTAACGCGCGACTTGAAGAGACCCATGTTAAAGGTAGGAAGAAACACAGACGACGGAGGGTTATTTCACATATATGGGTCGTTTTACATAAGAAAGATTTAGAGAACCAATCGATTCACACGCACTCAATATCAACTGTAAAGTGATTATGGGCGTTCGCAAAACGCGTAGCTCTGCCAGACACAGCAGCCCGAGGAATCAGTGATGCCAGTTCCCGAGAGCATCAACCATGAAAATATTGGTAAAACACAAACGGTCTTCTGTGCTTTAACGGATGAAGTCTAGCAGTAAGTGCTGGATTATTTATCAAACGAACCGCACTTCTCTGCACAGAGTCAAGGAGATTCTTTAGATACTCGGGTGCTCCGGAACAGAGATGACTACCAAACTCAAATGTGGGACGCATCTGCTATTTGTATAGAGTGAAACGCTAGCGTCCAGAGAAGATCTCCGAGCTGTATACAACATACCCATCTTTCTCGAAGTTAATTTAACTCTAGTTTCTACGGCACCACGGTGTTTAAGATCACTAGAGAGCGACATTCCGAGTATATTGATACGATTACCGTTAGGGAGCATGGTACCTTCAAAGGAAATGATTTTATACATCTTCTTCACTTTTCCTCAATCTGTTATTTACTCGATTTGATGGCATAATAAGGGTTAAAGAAAACAGTTTAATAAAACTTATTTATTACACGTGATTATATATTGTATACTAAAGTGTATCAGCAAAAAATATTTAAAAAAACTATTCGGATTTATAAAAAGCTCACATACTTATATAATTCATTTTTTCTGATTTAATATTGTGGTAATCCATTTTCACAAATTAATGTTAATATGTTTGTTTTTTGTTAATAAATTAGTGAAATTTAACCGAGTTCAACGCATCTTGCTATAACTGAGCATACTCAAAAAATAATTGTATTATATAGTTTTCGTGCTTTATATGTTATCTGACAGGGATAGAGAGTGAGGGTCAGTCGTACTTACAAGGGTTCTGTATGTATATTTTTTTCTCCTGCGCTTACAAACTATATTTAATTCTCCTTAAATAATCATATAAAACGTAAAAACTCAAAACAAGTCATATCATCTACTTTTAAGGTCCTCAGATAATCTGGCTTGCAAACTTACTACAACTGCGCGAATTTATATTTCTTTTGATTCCTATAGAAGCATTTTCTTAACCGATATTTAGTCGTTAGTTTGATGTTGATATAATAATACCTGCATACTTCCATGTTAATTTAACTTCCAGCATACATCTCATACTTATAATAGAGTTTAATAGTATCGATTAAAACAATAAATAATTGAAAATTGCTTAATTTCCTCTGCTGAATATCGATCGCTATGTATTTCATCTCCTGGGTAGCTAAATTCAATAAAGAGCCTAATTGGATCGTAAAATGGTAATCAAACTCCAAAGGCGGTGAACGTGTCCATTCGGCTGGAAGTTGAAGGCTTTGACACATTAAAGATCACGATGCGATGCTCCGATTTTAAATTAAATTTATTGTAGAAGCGTGTTCTTTCGTATTCCCCATAAGCAGTGTTGTGTAATATAAAGGACTGTTCTCCGCCATTCCTTTAGTGAATACAATTACACAAAGACTGTTCAATTAACAAATTCCAGATTCTTTGGCAGAAGAATCCCATTATTTAAAGCAAAACGCGAAGCAATCAGTTTAAAATTCACCTTGGAATACTATTGTCACATGAATAAATTACAAATTATTACACTTAAAGCTTGTTTTTTCTAGTATCAAGCGTATCATGCTGTGAAAATGCACCTGGTATCCGTGGTGGGCAAAAATGATCTTTATATAAAGGTAGCATTTGGCGTTCAAATCTCAGCTCGTACATAATGTTATTTCAATATCTACGTTACAAGCATACATAACAGTTCAGTGTGAAAACACTGCAAGATATTGATTACCTTACTTCCAGTGTTTTATAAATTTATTTAAAAGAAATATACAAATATTTAAAAATTATCTTTCGAGCATATACATATTACAGAGAAGCCTTCGTCAATTCATTAATTTCACCCAAACAAAATAACGATATTTTTTTGTAAAAAATATATTATTTCTTCCGATTCCGCGCTATATAACCATACCTCGAAAAACATTTAAAAATAGTTACCCAAATATTAGTATGTTCTAATAAAAAGTAAAAAAAACATACATCTACAGAGACACGACATGTAGAAAAATGAGAAGAATAAGGAAAATATGTCTAAGTCACAAAAAACAAAACTAGAATTAAAAAAAAGTACGTCAATTTTGAGAAGAATAGGTAGCAACTAGGCTTACATTTAAATAATAAAAGTAAATAAAAAATATAGCACAGTCATTTTCTAAATTAAAAAAATATTTTAGTACATTAATTAGTAATAAAGGAAAATGTTGTTGGATTTTATCGCTGATTGGTATGTGATAATACTTGTTAAAAAATTAAGCTACTTCTGTTATTGCATCCTAGCTTTGTTCTAACTAGGTATGACAAGGTGTGTGGGACTAACCGGTTAGTTCAATATTGGAACCGCGAGTGCACCTCAAGTAGACGCCGAAAACAAAACGATTGAATTAAAAAATCAATTGGACGGTTGGATCGTGATATTATAACACATTTTAAAGAAGAGATTCCGTGATATCTTAAAATAACTATGGCCAACGCATAATCAATTTTTGATTAAATCTAGAAGACAAAATATTTCTGCAAGTCAAAGACTTTTAGGTAGTCATATCGTGTTGTGACATTTTGTTTATCAACGTTTCGGACCACATTGCAGTTTCCATCTTCAGGGCGAGTCTGTCTGTATAATAAAGACAGTCTTACTTTGGTGTGAAAATGCGCTAGCTTAAGTACTAGGTGATAGTACCGCACCGTAGACAGGTGTGTTTTACTGTCACAACTCGGTCAAATAAATAAACAGATAAGTTTATTGTTGCAGTTCAGTATCTGTATCGAACGTTTCTGTATCGAGGGCTTTGCCGTAAGACCACGAATCTGGTAAGTTCAAAATTATATGGGGAGACGTTCTTCCTTCTGCATCTCGCTTCTGTGAAAACCCACCAATTGTTATTTGTTTCCCAGTTAAACATAAATTCACTTTTACCGTGCTTCATGAGCACAAGGTTTCAGTTTTTGTATTCTTCTACGTGTTTTGAACTTTAACGGTTCGTTCTCAAGAATTCGCTCTTGTAAGTTTCATTCTTGATAATGATATGACTCGAATCGTGCAGAACTATCTACAGAGCGAATATAATTGGAAGAGACAGGAAGAAATTGGGAAAGTTTAGGAAAACTTGGAAAGAAAATGCTTTTCAACGTCTTAATAAGGAAAATATGAGGAGCTTCAACAACTCTTATACACATATCATGAGATGTATGAATGTGAAAGACGTAAGAAGTTTAAGCTAGTATGGAGACAGTTGGAGCTCCGTTTTCTCTACGTACTTCCGTTGAGATTTTGCATTTTCTTTTCATTATTTTTGACTTCGAACCCTCGATCTCTAGCTCTTCTCCAACTTTAGTTAAATATCTTAACCACTCGACCATGAGGCTGATAAATAGTAATCTTTTAAATACAGACTCTGACATCTCTCTGAATCTGCGCAATTCCCAACTGATCAAAATCAGGACCCGGACAAGCATTTATGGGTAAATAATAACAATTCAAGGAGCATTGAGAAACTGTATTATGAATCGCCTACATGATAACTGATGGTATCGAACGATTTATTTTCAATTTAATTCGAGAAAAAACTAGTATTTTAACTCTGTGATATATCGACTGTGCTAGTCTAAGGCTAAAACGGTGTATATTTTTAGAATTTGGGGTAAAATTATTCCCATGAAAGCGTTTTTAAGCGACGAAAATTCAGGACATGTTGAAATGCAAATGTGATACTGTACGGCTATACAAGTATGCTGGTCGCATGTAATAGTCTTTACTATGCTACTCAATCAACTCGAATGCTTTTACACTGATCAATTAATCAATCAATCATACGAGCACTGACACTATGCCATCCGTATATTACTTTACGGCTTACGTACGAAAGCAGATGAATTACTGATTTCGTCGCCTTTAAAAATATAATGTTTAAATTTTGTTCATTGGTTATACCCGTTATTAAAAACTTTGTTTTTGCGAATTCCCGCACAGAAGCAATCATATAACATCATAAGCCGCTATGCGGGATAAGAAAGACTTAGGGATAGGTATGGAATTAATGCGGGTCTTAAAAACATCTATAATGAAGGTACGAGGAAGTATAACTTGAGATAAAGCGTACTTGCGTGAAAAGATCGGATGTTGGCTTATAATTTCGATACATTTATATAGCAATGTGTTTCTGTCGAATGTATCTTGTCGAGGTTTAATGATTGGTTTTAATGCCACAACAGTACCATTGCGACACATGTTTTCAAAATTTATCTGATATCACAAACAGATTGGAAGATGTGGCATAGAAGCCAAATGAAAAATCAATATAGCATATGGATACCTACGCACGAATTTCAATACAACACAATAAGATAATTTTGGTGTCAATACAATATATATGATAAAAATACTGAATACGGCAGAATAGCAGAAATATTGTGAATGTTGCTAATATTAGGTTTTTGGAAGGTTTGCTAAAATAAGAGAATAATTAATGTTAAGCGGGTACGAGAGTGCTACATACTTACAAACACACACATACACCCACATCAAAGCAAAATAGAATAGTTGATGATAGTAAGTGAAAGTACAGGAAGCAAACGGAGAGACAATATAAATGCCTACAATAATTTTTGTTTTTCACTTTCTTTATTATTCTTTTCCTTAGCGCTTCGTGTCCTTTGACAATCACCCACGTTCTAAGAGTACGGCACAAGCAAACGAATTCATTAATATTCATTGGTAATTTTAAAAAAAGATCTTCCGAATTTCTATAGAAGAAAAAATAATATTTCGTTACCTCTACGAAAAGATATTGAATTTTTTAATGATAACGACAAACACAATCAAGTTATAAACCACTTCAAATACCATCAATGCTTTTGAATAACAACAGAACAAAATAACCACCGTGGTCGTATTTCATAATGGAAAACTTTATTAATATCTGAACGGGCTTTAAAAGTTTACTGAAAAAATAGAAATGCCACTCGGATTTAATCTCGGACCATCTTTCTGAGAAAAGAAAAAACAAAAATTATTTGAAATAGGGGAATATTTTTATATTGAATAATGTAAAAAACCTCAACTTTTCTCGGTAGCAAAGGTCTCATATTGATTTGACAACATGAAACAACAACAAAAAATAACTTAGCCGAAGGGGAGAGTTTTATTTGTTACGGCGAAAACGCTTCCAACGATTTTATTTCGGAAAGTTTTGCGAACTTTCACACGACGCTTTATTATACTCCGAAGTTATCATTATTAAATTTAAGCGGTATTAGGCGCTGCTGCGGAAGATACGGAAAATGCTAAGCTTGTATCGTTTTACGACGATTATCCGTTTTACTTTCCCGAAGAAACTAGTTCTGCGGTCGTAAAAATACTGGTGCCTTCAAAGCCTGGAAGATCTCGTATGATTTATATCTGCAATGAAAATAAAAGTGTCGTTTTAGTGGTCCATTTATGCCTCACTTCTCTTATTTCATTCTCAAAATTTATGTTTATTTAAGCACTTTCACAGAACTAATATGTTTATACTTATCTATGGGTCATGCATCATATATGTTTCGTTACATGAAACACTGTTTTTTTACATATACGTGTATATCTGGAATTCAGGTACCAAGTAGTGATAAATTATATACATTCAGCAGATCCTACAAAACCCTCTTGAACATTAATTTGAGAATATATGAGGCTTAACAGTATCGCTGCCGCTCTGTGATACTATCCTAATTTTTATTCTAAGACTTCTTGGATCCATTACTGAACATATATTTCTATCACATTCCTTAAGGAGAATCTGTTCAGCGCATTTATCACCCATCTGAAGCCAGCCTATCTCTTGATGTCATCCAACTAACTACTTATTTCCAATCGACTTTAATTTCACAAAATATTTTTTTCATCTAGTCAACAGAGCACCGCTGTTTTAATATTTGACCAGATTATAAATATTTATTCTTATTATGTGGCCAGACTTTCTTTAGTGTACTGTAATACAACCGTTAATTATTTTACGCCAAGCAAATTTAAAAACAGTTAACCGTATTTGTTCCATAATGGAACACTCTGTCAAAAACAAATGAAATCGTTCAGATTTTTTTCATTTCTTCATATACGATTATACAGTATACCGCAGCATCGATGAGTGTAATATTAAAAAATACTAATGCATAGAATGTGGGGGCTTTGGAGAGGTTAAATATTTTAAAATATGTTATAAATGAAAAATTCATTTAACCCCGTTGCATACCAACGATAAATTCGTTTATCTTTTCAATACATCTAAAAGATGATAATTTTTGATACTGGCATGAAAGAGTGCGCTTGCCACATAGAATGCAACCAGTTGCTCTCGTCATATTGAACATTTTTACTACTTACATTTTCATCTTTTTTTCCTCTCCGACATATTTTCACTTATTAAGTGAGGGTCACGA
Source organism: Silvatares holzenthali (assembly GCA_026537445.1). Taxonomy (NCBI): domain Eukaryota; kingdom Metazoa; phylum Arthropoda; class Insecta; order Trichoptera; family Pisuliidae; genus Silvatares; species Silvatares holzenthali. The sequence continues at coordinate 11,401 of JAPMAF010001189.1, forward strand.
TTATTGATTGCCAGACAAATGGCTTTTCTCTATTCTCAGGTATTTTTGTCTGTTCGCCATTTTTTTTAATTAACACTAATTTTAGGCGTGAATATCAATGATCGATTGCAGTGTAATAGTAAGCGCTGCAGCGGTCGCGATGTCTCCAATCGTTTTGGATATTCTGACTATAGGATTTAAACACCGTGGCTGCCAAGGGCTGTGGGTTGATACATACACATACATACATACATACACACACACA